>JAJONR010001474.1:0-111386 GCA_029582245.1 Solanum etuberosum | reverse complement strand
TGGTTGGCTAGCCCCTTTCCTCCGGAGCTGCCAGAGTTGAGAGGTTTGTTAGCTTTTGTCGTATATATTTTTATGGGTAGGCTGGGGCCCTGTCCCGCAAATCTTTACCACTCTTAGAGGCTTGCAGACTAGTGTGTGGGGTGTATAGCTACGTTATGGCCATGCAGGCCTAGTTTGTTGGTTTGCTGAAGCTTGTTAGATGTTTGATGTATTGTCTTGATATATACCTGCTTTCAGTTTTTGTATAGAGATCATGGTGGCCTCAACGACCCAATCAGGACTTTTGTACTAGTTGGCTATTTGTTTATATGAACTCTTAGGAGTAGCTATTTCTTTTATAGATCTGTTGATAGGGCCTTTGCCGGCCGAGGGCTTAATTTTAAGCCGAGATATACTTGTTTGTTTTCTTGATTGCGTGTGGCTGCCATCCGCTAGTAGCAAATGGTTCAAGAGGGTCAACTCGGGCTTGAGTTTTGGCATTAAGAGCCAGTTGCGCCCCTTGAGTTTGGGGTGTGACATCTACGGACCGTACTAGTCCTTCGTGGGTGGAGTACTGGAGCTTAACTTCAAGGCCTTGACCCACGACCCTCCCCCATGGGGCGTGGTTGGACCCACGGGGCATGAGTCCCTATCGTGGGTCACTTCCTTGGGGCAGATTTAGGGATTGTTTTGGAATCCTCCTCAAGGACCCCTTTGGTTGGTCCTTGGGGAGTCGTACCTTGACGTTTAACCCCTAAACCTTTATTCCAAGTTCGGGATGTCAATTTATGATTTTAAATCTCATATCAAACTCTAAAACCTTCACGTAAAGCTCTAGTTTAGTCTACTAGTTTTCCGGGTGTTACACTTTAAATTTTTGGAGCCTTTTCAATTCCCCTCTCTTCCATTGTGAATTGTGAGTTATTTTGTGCCTCGTGTGGGTGTTTAAAATGCACAGAGTTCATTTGAGTGGATCTCAAGTCAACCCAACGCCGATTCCTCAATTTCTTGCTTGTTTTACGACACTAAAGTTGGTGTTTTGACTTCTCGTTGATGATTTTGAGTTTAGATTGCATATAAGGGGTGGGCTTGAGCCCTATAACTAAGATTAACTTTTTGATTTTCTTGGGTAGCATCATATTGTTGAATTTGAATTGTACCCATGTGATTATAACTATAAATGCATGAATAAATGGTGAATCATGATTGTGTTTGATAGAATGCTAAATAAAATCGATGTGCTTGCTAGGTTTGTGTTTAATTGAATGTGTGTCACGACCCAGGGGTACCCCCTAGATGTAACACGACGTAATCGACCCCGAAGGGGTTTCATAAAAGCCCTTAGCATATCATGACATAAGATAAATAGAAATGATGCGGATTTTAAAACTTTTCTTTACAATCGAAGTCTTTCATAAAAGCAAATGGAAGTCTAGACATTATCTCAATAAGCCGTCTAATATAATCAGGTATCAAATAGGGTCACATCCCTTTTACAACATAGTCTCAAAAAGGGAATGTAAGAAGAAACTAGAAATGAACAACTTCCGTCCTCGAACCATGAGGACTCACCAAAAGCGTGGAGAATAGTCGATCCAAGCTATGATCAAGAAGGAAGCATACCTCAACAACCAGGTCCTACACTTATAGAAAAAATGGGTTAGTACAAAAATGCACTAAGTATGATAGCCATGCATAAAATCCTTAAAACGTGCCAAAAGGGGACATTTTATTTGAAATAATGAAATTTATCAAGTTTAAGAATCATCATGAGCATTAATGTAAAAACACAAGTCAAACCATTTTATAAGTAACCCTAAGCTATACTTGTGCAATGCATAGATAAGATTCCATAATCCTATCTAATACTAAGTACCACTTTTAGGCCACCCTAATCATGCATATCATGCTTTTGACCTCATCATAGCCAATACTCATAGACAAGGAAACATTCATGTTCATAAACTCATATCAAGGAAGTCACTCATCGCAATAATCCACATCAAGCATGCATAATTCATATATCTTCATAGCATAAGAGAACCACACCACGACCACTCTCAAAGTCTACTTATGCAATGCATGAATGAAGTCCCATACCCCCACTCACACTAAGTAGAACTTCTTGAGAAGCCATAAGTCTTAGTTCATATTCATGTTCTTGTCATAGTTCATATTCATGTCATGTAGGGAAACCGCCTTAACCCACATAGACCATGTGAGCTACATGGAATCCGGTGTCATGCCCCCAAACCGAAAGAGTTGTCCTACTTTCCTAAGGAAGAACTAGAGTTTGTTAGCTTAGGTGGATCCACTAGCTAAAAACCTATGTGGGCACATAGTTACGGGATAGGGAGATTGCTTCTAGAAACCCAGAATTCTGAGGTAGAACGTTTCCATCTCATGAGATAACTATTTTGGGAACCCGGTCTAACTGATGTATAAGGAACCCATTTGAAAAGCCGGACTAACTGACGTAAAAGCTTTCATCTCATATTCATATCCACTCGGTGCTAAGCATAATTCCCATTAAGTTCATGTTAAGTCTTAACTTAAGTTCATACTTATGGCAGAATGCCCTAGCATTCAATCCAACGTGATATCATGATAGCTCATAGATTCAATAGGTGAGAATAGCCTTTCAACCTTAGAATCATCGTTATGTGAGTAAACCTTTCACATCATATTCATAGTGTGTTCATGAGAATAGCCTTTCAATCAACACAACAAGATTATCATAGTCCTAAAAATTTCATACATAGTCATGTGTAAGGGTATAGGGGAGAATGACCTTTCAACAATACCATAATTACACCATAGTCATAGGATCTTCACTCTCAAAGTGATGCTTGAAGCACATGCATAATTCTCATAATCATGTACAATTCTCATAATTTTCCCTTCAAGGACCATGAATCACATTCAACCCAAACATCTAGAATTTCTATATTAGATATGGATAATAACATGATACAATTAACTCAATCATTCTAAGCATAATCTATTCACATGCTTCTATAATCAATCAACCCACATCATGAGATCACAATTTAGTAATATGGGGAATTCATTGGTTCATGGGGGATTTCATCATATATCAACAATAAATCATCAATTCAATCATAATCCAACATAAATCAATCATTGAAAACGTTTTTGAAAAGAACCCATGACTTGGAGTGAAACCCTAGCTTTTTAGGGGAAATCCAAGTTGTGAAATTGAGTTTTGAAGGGACTCTATGGTTGGAGGATACCAATAGATGAAAAGCTACCATACCTCAATGAAGAATCCACACGAATATGATTGGAAAAGGCCTCTACTTCAAACCCTAGCTTGATTTTCTTCTTCTTCTTCCTTGGAGTTCTAGAGAGAAGATTTTGGGGAAGATGGGTTTTGATTTGGGAAGTTGGTAGTTAAGATTTAGATGACTTAGTTTAGGGGCTTAAAACACTTATATAGTTAGTCTAAAATAATATAAAACGACGTCACTTAATAGTTAATTAAACTGGAAAACCCTAAACTACCCCTCAACTAACTTCCCAAAACCACCTTCCAGGTGTGATCCACGACCCCCTCACCTACGGACCGTGGTTGGACCCATGGCCCATGCTAGTGAAGCGTGGGTCGGGGTTCTGGGACTTGAAATGGGGGACTTAACCTACAGATGCAAGCCACGTGGCGTAGACCCATCCACGAGGCGTGGGTCCTGCCCGTGGGTACTGCCTTAGGTAGATTCTAAGGAGGTCTCACCCACGCTGTCCCCCTACGGGGTGTGGGTTGACCCACGAGGCGTGGATGCCCTCCGTGGGTCACTGCCTGGCAGCCTTTTGGGTCTTTTCCTCAAGGACCCTGGTTGTTCCTTGGGATTTAGGCCTTGACGTTCTAACACGAACACATGAATTTTAAGGTACGAGAGGGTACATTCAAGGCTCTAACCCTAACGTCGAGCTCTAGCTTAGCCTACTAGTCCCAGAGTGTTACATTATCTCCCCCTTGGGAATATTCGTCCTCGAATGACGATCTAGACACCCTACTGAATTAAAGACTCAAGACTAGCAGCCCATCATGCGTGAAATTTCAAAATAATGCACCTCTCAAAGAAGGAAACTTCTACTCCACTTCAATCACAATCAATGCAACACAAGGAAGTAGGAACTACATCTACCAACCCATTATGCATGAAATTCAAAATTTCTCATGTTCATAGGAGGAACTACCTTCTCCAACAAAAGCATGCTCAACACAACATTATGGAGGCACTATGCCATTTCATCAAAAGCATAATAAAGCATGTTTATCATCTCATCTCATGAAGTCAAATATGCAACATCATACTAAAATTCACAACAACATGAGGGACACATAAATCATGAAAACTCATTTTATACTTAAACATGAATTTTCTCAAGAACATGCATATCATAAGAAATTCGTAAAGAACACATATAGCACACATGACTCCCAAAACTCCAAACTTTAGAGGAACTACTTACCTCAAGCTTGGATGGGAGTAGGAGGAAAAAGATGAGGATAGCGGGACTTCATATGGGGCTTCGGCCTCCCAAATAGCACCCTCAACTAGATGATTCCTCATAAAACCTTTACGGAAGCTATTTCCTTGTTTCTCAACCTTTTAACTTGCCAGTCTAAGATTTCCACCGGAATCTCTTCATATGAAAGACTCTCATCAACCCCCAACCCTTCTAAGGGGATAATGGATACCGAATCTCCAATGCACTTCTGAAGCATAGAAACATGAAATACCGGATGAACCAGAGCTAATTCATTTGGCATGTCTAACTCATAGGCAACTTTCCCAATACGTTTCAAAATTTGATATGGGCCCACATACTGGGGACTAAGTTTCCCTTTCTTGCCAAACCTCATCACATCTTTCATAGGTGAGCTTTTCAAATAGACCCAATCATGAACTTCAAATTCTAGATCCCTTCTTCTAACATCAGCATAAGACTTTTGCCGACTTTGGGCCATCCTCAACCTCTCTCTAATGAGTCGGACTTTCTTAATGGTCTCATAAACTAATTCGGGACCAATTAGAGCAATTTCGCCTACTTCAAACCAACCAACCGGAGACCTACATCTCCTACCATACAAGGCTTCAAAAGGAGCCATGGCGATACTTGAGTGGTAACTATTATTGTAGGCAAACTCTATTAATGGAAAATGGTCATCCCAATTACCCTTGAAGTCTATAACACATGCCCTCAACATATCTTCTAGTGTTTTGATGGTGCGCTCCGCTTGCCCATCGGTTTGGGGATGAAAAGTCGTGCTAAGCTTAACCTTTATACCAAGCCTTTTTTGGAACGACTTCCAAAAGTGTGAAGTAAATTGAGTATCCCAATCCGAGATAATAGATAAAGGAACCCCATGCAACTTCACTATCTCTTTGATATACAACTTGGCATAGTCTTCCGCCGTAAAAAAAACCTTGACGGGAATGAAATGGGTTGATTTTGTCATCCGATCTATAATGACCCAAATAGAATCATGTTGCCTTTGGGTACGAGGCAAACCCATAATAAAGTCTATATTCACATCTTCCCACTTCCAAGTGGGAATGTCTATATCTTAGGACAAATCTCCCGACCTTCGGTGCTCAGCCTTAACTTATTGACAATTCGGACATTTGGCTACAAATCCCATAATATCTCTCTTCATACCATTCCACCAATAGACTTTCCGTAGATCACGGTACATCTTGGTGGCTCCCAGATGAATAGAATACTGAGAACCATGAGCTTCTTCGAAAATTTTCTCTCTCAAGCCATCAACATCCGGAACACATAATCGACCTTGGTACTTAAGCACCCCATCTCCCCCTTGGGAGAAAGCCTCTACAGACTTTCGGAGTACCGACTCTTTCAACTCAACTAATATAGGGTCAAGGTCTTTCTTTGCCTTCACATCCATCACAAAGGACGATTCGGAACCATTGTGGATCATGACACCACCCTTGGTGGAATCCACTACTTAAACACCTAGCCGGGCCAACCTATACACATCACGAACCAATTCCTTCTTTTCATCCTCTACATGAGCCACACTACCAATGGACAACCTACTAAGAGCATCCGACACCACATTAGCTTTACCGGGGTGGTAAAGGACACTCATGTCATAGTCCTTTAATAACTCTAACCAACTTCTTTGCCGAAGGTTCAAGTCTTTTTAACTAAAAACATATTGAAGACTCTTGTGATCGGTGAAAACATCCACATGTACCTCATATAGATAATGCCTCCATATTTTTAAGGCAAACAAAACCGCCACTAACTCGAGATCATGGGTCGGATAGTTCTTCTCATGAACTTTTAGTTGCCTTGAAGGATAGGCAATCACTTTGCCACTTTACATAAGCACACATCCCAACCCCACTCCAGAGGCATCACAATACACCACAAAACCTTCAGTACCCTCCGGCAAGGTCAATACCGGAGCGGAAGTAAGTCTATCTTTCAATTCTTGGAAAGTTTTCTCACAATCTTTCGACCACACAAACTAAGCATTCTTTTGAGTGAAAGCCGTCAAAGGAGAAGCAATGGAGGAGAACCCCTCAACAAACCTTCTATAATAACCGTCCAAACCCAAAAAGCTTATAATGTCAGAGGGAGTAAGAGGTCTAGGCCAACTCTTGACCACATCTGTCTTCTTAGGATCTACCTCAATACCCTTGCTTGACACGATGTGACCAAGGAATGCTACGGACCTTAACCAAAACTCGCACTTGCTAAACTTGGTGAAAAGTTGATGGGCCTTAAGAACTTGCAATACAACCCTCAAATGGTCAACATGCTCACCCTTACTCCTTGAATAGATCAAAATTTCATCGATGAACACTATCACAAACAAATCGACATATTGTCAGAATACCCTATTCATTAAGTCCATGAACACTGCCAGAGCATTAGTCAAATCAAAGGACATTACTAGGAACTCATATTGACCATATCTTGTTCGGAAAGCTGATGAGTCCGATATTTAGGACTCATTTAGGGCTTTGTTTTGATAGATTTAGTGTCCTCAAATGCCTAATTTATGCTATAAACTGATGTTAATGCCTTGATTTTCAGGTATATGAATTGAGGAGCAAAGCAAGGACATTAACAGGCAAAAAGGAACAAAACAAGCTGAAGAAATGAAGAAGGGCGAGCCTGAAGATCTCCAAGAGCACTCGGCGTGTCACCGAGTGGCTAATCTCACCGCCTAAAGTTCTAGTATGCCAAACCTTGAAGGAAGAGACCAAGTCAATGATGAAAAGGAGCAGTCGGTGAATCACCGAGTCATTCCACTAAGCAAAGATAGATCGCCCAAAGTTACAAACCTCGAGGATGTTGAATGCTAAGGTAAAAAGATGATGGAAGAGGTCAAAGGGCGGCTCGCCGAGTGGTTCAGCGAGCCCAACTTACTTCGTCGAGTGGCCTTTCGTAGCTTATTTTCGGAGACTATAAATTACATGTTGAACATTAATTTAGGATGGAATTTTGAATCCATCTTAGGGTAGCACAGTTTTCTCTGAAGTGTCTAAGTAGACTTGAGAGTTTTGAGACTCATTATGGATATTTTGCAAGTGGGTTTCGAATTTTCTTCAAATTGGAGCATTATAAAGCTTGAATTCCTCGTACCCAGTTGTTGGTTAATCGATTGGGTAACGGTTTTTATCTTTTTATGATGTTCGGCTAAAACCCCAACTCTTGGAGTGTGATTATGTGATTATGGGCTGATTTAGCTTATGGGTATTGCTAATTTTTAGTTTCAATGCTATTTAAAAGTGAGTTCAATCATTTATTATGGTTTAATTTAAGAATTGTAGTTGCAAATGTAGTTCTACCTTTGTGTTCTTAACTTGCTCGAGAGAGAGGTTTTAGAACTAAAGTTTTTGATTGATGGTCTGTAGGTATTGGGTTGACATGGGTTCAGCTTGAGAGAGTGAATCCTAAACCCTTTTCCACACATTCAGCTCGAGAGAGTGAATGGACTAAGGTGTGGGTTGTTCTTAATTTGCATGCTTGTTGATGTTCGAGAGAAATCAACTTGATTCGGGGTAAATTGTTCGAGAGAAAGTTTACCTCCTTTATAGCCTAGCTTACTCACTAATATTTAGCTATTTTCTAATAGTTACAATTACCCATATGTCTACATTAGCCTATAATCAATCACATCCTGAGAATTCCTCTCCTTATTGTTATCTTAATCTATTTGTGACTGTATTGTAGTTGATAATTGCAAACCAAAACCCCCCATCTGACATTTAATGTTCATATCTTGAAGATACATAAGAGAAAGATTAGAAGGAAGACCTTATAGAGTTAAACTCTATCGCACGACTCAAGAGTAATGAAAGAAGTGAAATTTCCTAAACATCTTATAGCCTCTCATTCATAAATGTGGCGCGCTTCACACTCATGAACAAGACTCTACTAGATGTGGCTTATGAGACATCATCCTAGAATCATTCTAAACCTTGTGCTTTGATTACCAAGTTTGTCACGACCCAGGGGTACCCCCAGATGTAACACGGCGTACTCAACCCCGAAGAAGTTTCATACAAGCCCTTGGCATATCATGACATAGGATAAATAGAAATGATACGGATTTTAAAACTTTTCTTTACAATCGAAGTCTTTCATAAAAGCAAATGAAAGTATAGACATTATCTCAATAAGCCATCTAATACAATCGAGTATCAAATAGGGTCACAACCCTTTTACAACATAGTCTCAAAAAGGGAATGTAAGAAGAAACTAGAAATGAACAACTTCCGTCCTCGAACCATGAGGACTCGCCAAAAGCGTGGAGAATAGTCGATCCAAGCTTTGATCAAGAAGGAAGCACACCTCAACAACTGGGTCCTACACTTATAGAAAAATGTAGAAAATATGGGTTAGTACAAAAATGACTAAGTATGATACCCATGCATAAAATCCTTGAAACATGCAAAAAAGGGACATTTTATTTGAAATCATGCACTTTATCAAATTTAAGAATCATCATGAGCATTAGTGTAAAAACACAAGTCAAACCATTTCATAAGTAACCCTAATCTATACTTGTGCAATGCATAGATAAGATCACATAATCCTATCTAATACTAAGTACCACTTTTAGGCCACCCTAATCATACATATCATGCTTTTGACCTCATCATAGACAATACTCATAGACAAGGAAACATTCATGTTCATAAACTCATATCAAGGAGGTCACTCATAGAAACAATCCACATCAAGTATGCATAATTCATATATCTTTATAGCATAAGAGAAACATACCACGACCACTCTCAAAGTCTACTTGTGCAATGCATGAATGAAGTCCCATACCCCCACTCACACAAAGTAGAACTTCTTGAGAAGCCATAAGTCTTAGTTCATGTTCATGTTCTTGTCATAGTTCATATTCATGTTCTTGTCATAGTTCATATTCATTTCATGTAGGGAAACTGCCTTAACCGACATAGACCATGTGAGCTACATGGAATCCGGTGTCATGCCCCCACACCGAAAGAGGTGTCCTACTTGCCTAAGGTAGAACTAGAGTTTGTTAGCTTAGGTGGATCCACTAGCAAAAGACCTATGTGGGCACATAGTTATGGGATAGGGAGATTGCTTCTAGAAACCCGGACTTCTGAGATAGAAGGTTTCCATCTCATGAGATAGCTGTTTTGGGAACCCGGACTAACTGACATATAAGGAACCCATTTGGAAAGCCGGACTAACTGACGTAAAAGCTTTCATCTCATATTTATATCCACTCGGTGCTAAGCATAATTCCCATTAAGTTCATGTTAAGTCTTAACTTAAGTTCATACTTATGGAAGAATGCCCTAGCATTCAATCCAACATGATATCATGATAGCTCATAGATTCAATAGGTGAGAATAGCCTTTCAATCTTAGAATCATTGTTATGTGAGTAAGCCTTTCACATCATATTCATAGTGTGTTCATGAGAATAGCCTTTCAACCAACATACCAAGATTATCATAGTCTTAAACATTTCATACATAGTCATGTGTAACGATATAGGGGATAATGACCTTTCAACAATACCACAATTACACCATAGTCATAGGATCTTCACTCTCAAAGTGAAGCTTGAAACACATGCATAATTCTCATAATCATGTACAGTTCTCATAATTTTCCCTTCAAGGACCATGAATCACATTCAACCCAAACATCTAGAATTTCTACATTATATATGGATAATAACATGATACAATTAACTCAATCATTCTAAGCATAATCTCTTCACATGCTTCTATAATCAATCAACCCACATCATAAGATCACAATTTAGTAATATGGAGAATTCATGGGTTCATGGGGGGATTTTATCATAAATCAACAATAAATCATCAATTCAATCATAATCCAACATAAATCAATCATTGAAAATGTTTTTGAAAAGAACCCATGACTTGGAGTGAAACCCTAGCTTTTTGGGGGAAATCCAAGTTGTGAAATTAAGTTTTGAAGGGACTCTATGGGTGGAGGATACCCATAGATTAAAAGCTACCATACCTCAATGAAGAATCCACAAAAATTGATTGGAAAAGGCCTATACTTCAAACCCTAGCTTGATTTTCTTCTTCTTCTTCCTTGGAGTTCTAGAGAGAAGATTTTGGAGAAGATGGGGTTTGATTCGGGAAGTTAGTAGTTATGATTTAGATGACTTAGTTTAGGGGCTTAAAACACTTATATAGTTAGTCTAAAATAATACAGAACAACGTCACTTAATAGTTAATTAAAATGGAAAACCCTAAACTACCCCTCAACTAACTCCCCAAAACCACCTTCCAGGTGTGACCCACAACCCCCTCACCTACGGACCATGGTTGGACCCATGGCCCGTGCTGGTGAAGCGTGGGTCGGGGTTCTGGGACTTGAAATGGGGGGCTTTACTTATGGATGCAAGCCACGTGGCGTGGGTCTTGCCCGTGGCTATTGCCTTAAGAAGATTCTAAAGAGGTCTCACCCAGGCTGCCCCCTTTACGGGGCGTGGGTTGACCCACGAGGCGTGGATGCCCTCCGTGGGTCACTGCCTGGCAGCCTTTTGGGTCTTTTCCTCAAGGACCCATGGTTGTTCCTTGGGGTTTAGGCCTTGACGTTCTAACACGAACACAGGAATTTTAAGGTACGGGAGGTTACATTCAAGGCTCTAACCCTAACGTCGAGCTCTAGCTTAGCCTACTAGTCCTAGAGTGTTACAATGTGAGTGAAGTCTGAGTAGCTCAGTGTTGACCCATTACATGATTTTTACCAATGATAAACAGTGTGACTACTTTCTTAAGGGTAAATCATCAAGTAAAGCAACACTTAGTGGTAAATGAGGGAAATCTGAGTACCCATAGGTACATAAACATATAGGTGGATTGTAATTGTTGGGGGAAACTCGTATTTATTGTGCATGTTGGATTTGTATTTGAAATATATGCACTGGGCTGAAAATTCTTGTTAGGCAGACTTTTCTTAGCTCGCCAAGGAAGATAGGCGAATCGCCGAGTAAGACCCAGCTCGCCTTCTTGAGCTTATGCATGGCCTTGGGTACTGTCCCATTCGGTGGGCTTGTCTTAGTCTGATGAAATCATTAGGCGAATCACTCAGTAGGAGAGGATATCGCTCTTGATGCTTTTGTTTGCCCCTTTTTCACTATCAATTTCGGTGGACTTGGCTTAGCCCGTCGAAACCAACTCCACGAATCATTGAGTTGGCATTGTGTCATGACCCAAGGTACACCCTAGGCGTAACATGGCATATTAGACCCCGAGAGGCTCCATACAAGCCACTTAACATTCATAACATAAGAAATATAACAAAAGAGATAAAAAAGAACATTCAAGTCCCAAAAGTTTTTATAAAAGTAAAGCGGAAGTCTAAACACTTGTCTCATAAGCCATCTAGTACATAGGAATGAAATTGGGACTACCCCATACATCATGTTCAAACCTGAAAGTAAGAAAGAACACTGAAAATAATGAAAGTCCTTCCTCGAAGCATGAGGACTCACCAAAGCTCGGAATCGCTCAAGTCAACCTCTATAATAGAACATTTCATGACATGCAATAACCAAGCTAAAACATGATGTAAAACGGGTTAGAAGACATAAGTCATAAAACATGGTCAATGCAAGCTAACATCTTTAAAACCTTTGAACACATGTGAGATACTTCTTGAAGTAACCTTAGTTCATTGTTATTGTGGGAAGTAGCCTTAACCGACATAGAGACCATGTGAGCTATGACATGATCCCTCGGTGTCTCCCACATCGAAAAGGATTATCCTACTTGCCAAGGTAAGGACTATTAACTTCTAGCTATTGTGGATCCACTAGCTAATATCTATCTAGACAATCATCCTATGGGGGCACATAGGTAAGGGATAAGGAGAATGCTTCTTGAAACTCGGCCTTTACTCACGGGAGAGCTTCCATCTCAATATCCTCTCGGTGCTAAGCATAAATCCCATGGAATAGTCATTTTCTTGCTTGTTCTTATTATCCATGGAAAGGCACGTCATCTTGTCAATCCAAGCTACGTCATAAGTCATCCATGGAAAGGTATCATTTAATAACCAATCCAAGCTAGATATCATTAGGATAGCTCCTTATCTTTGATTCATTTAGGTGAGAATACCTTTCAACCTTAGAATACTTACTATGTGAGAAAACCTTTCACAATCATACTTTCATATGTATATGAGAAATCCTTTCAAAAACACAACAACAACATCATCATTGATACTTCACTCTCAAAGCATCCTTAAAAATTTACATAAATTTCATAAGAACATGGATAATATCATGATTCACCTTTCAAGGTTCAAAACTCACTTTCAATCATCAACATTTAGAAAACATGGGTTAGACATGGGTTAATAGAAATTCATCATAAATTCATGTAATTCTATCAATTCATGCTTGATTTCATATAATCTTTTTCATAATCCAAGACCCACATCATATCATCTTAATTTGGAAAACATGGGGATTACATGGGTTCATGGGGAAATCATCATAAACTCATGAGACTAATACAATTCATGCATCATAGATCATCAATCAATCAATTAGATCAATAATTTGGAGAACCCATAACATAGAAGAAAACCCTAACTCAATTTGGGGAATTCTAACTTTGAAAATAGGAGAATTTTGGAACTCCATGAATGGAAGGAATCCATGGATGAAAACTATCATACCTCAATGCCAAAAGTTTGATTTCAATAGAGGAATTGGAGACTTGTCTTGAAAACCCTAACTTTCTTCTTCAACTTCTAGAGAGAGAAATATTTGAGAGGGAGACTTGTTCTTCTTTTAGGGATTTGAGAGAACCCTTTTAAATTGGGGAAATTTGGGGTAAAACTCTTATATAGGTCTTTAGTTGAAGGGTAAAATGACATGGTATTGAATTAAAATAATCTGAAAAAGATCCAGAAGTCCCTGACTTAAAAACTGAAAATAAGACACGCTGGAGCTCGCCAAAAGCCACTCGATAACTCGCCGAGTGAGCCTTTAGCTCGTTGAAAGTTCCAATGAGTTGGCTCATGGACTAGGCTAATTAGGTGATTGGGAATTCACTTTGGCGACTCGCTGAATGGAACGGCGAACTCGATCCAGCTCGCCTAAAGTTCTAGAACACTGGATGCAGAAATCAATTCAAAAAGGCAAGAAATTCTACTCGGAGGGATCACCGAGTCGTTCGATGTCCTCGAGTTAGTTCACCAAATTGGCTATGAAATGAATATTTTTCCCTTCTCTAAATCCTAGGTTTTACACATTGACTACGCCTTGTGTGCCTGATCCCTTAGATTTGTGCTACTGTCTAATTAGGCGAGCTCACCGGAGCTTGTCAATCCATTTAGGCGATACGCCTTCCCATTAGTGAGCCTCAAGATTGTTTTCAATCGTGATTCAAAGTGCTTACGATTTCAACTAACCTGCACAAATCTTGTGCTTTAATGTGTACCTTGCAGGTGATGGTGAGAATAAAGGGTAAGAATGTGATCCACTCTGATATTGAATTAGATAGGGAGTCCCATCCACCCTATTCTCAAAAGAAACAAAGAGGCCTTTTAATCAATGAGACTTATGAGACTCCAAATGCTCAGACGCCTACAAAAAGGGGTAAAAAGGAGCGGAAGCATATTACCAAGAAGCAGGTGAATATAGACTCAAAGTTGGTGTCACCAGCACAAGACCCCAACCCTACTTCGCGTGTTCTCAAGATTAGATCCAAAATCATTGAATAGGATCAAGGCAGATGGGGAACGCACAATTTTGGAGGATCACCAACTTTCTATTGATGTAGTTATGAGTGAGTATGCCACAATATGGAGTGCAGTCAAATGCCACAAGTTAGAAAAAATCACAAAACTCAGGCAACCATACATACCCAAGTGGGTACGAGAGTTCTATGATGCCTATGCTCGGGTATTGCTGAAGAAGAGGAAAGGGACTATCTTGAAGATAGTGAATGAAATAGAAATTCGAGGAACGATGGTACAGTTCCATAGCATTGCGATTAATGAAGTACTAGGCACCCCAGAAAATCTGACTGATGAATATAAAACCAAGATGGCCACACCATTGGATCAATTGAAAGAGTGGATATCCCCTCTAATATCCGGTGAATCTACATCTTCTTGGATGGCAGAAGGTACAAAAATTGAAAAGAAGGACCTAAGCTTAGTGGCAAGGTACTGGTTTGGTTTTATCAATAACAATGTGATGTCGTCCCAAAATGAGTCTATACTAAGGCATCTGAAGGTCGTGTTAGTGGGATCCATCAATGAAAGGGAGAAGATTAGTGTGGGAGAGATAATTATGGAAGAGATATTACTGCGAGCCAGACAGGAGCAAACCTCTCTTCCCTTCTCGGTGCTGATTACCTAACTTGGCGAGAAAGCTAGAGTCCCTTTTAGGATAAAAACCGATGTCAGGATCATGATAGTATCCTCTAGTGATATTCAGAGGATTGAGGCTGACTTTTGAGAGATGATTTGGCACGGTGGTTGACCCTGCCACATTCACTCTTGGGACCAGCACACCTGCTCCTTCTGTGGAGCAGGCAGGTATTCATACTCATTCATCTGCTCCTGGTACTTCTGATTCCACCACTGCATCTGCACCTTCTGTTTCTTTGACCGCTGCCAGTACGAGGCCTGTCCCTTTTTATGTTGCCCGTCCTCCCTTGACCCAAGTACTTATATACCAGATGGGTGGTCTTTCTCAGTCAGCGGATGTTAGAGCTGTCCGGGTTGAGAAAGACTTGCCCCGGCTAATTGAGCATGCTATTCAGAATGCCTTAGGTCCTCTAACTGAGTGGGTGGTCAAGTGTTAGAAGATGATTGAGGGCCACACTTTGAGATAAGATGATTTGACTGCACGGATAGTGGTTTTGGAGAAGATTGAGGGTAGTTCTAGTGCCTTGGACACCCTTAGGGCTGAGGTTGCCACACTGAGGGCTGAGGTGGTCCAGATTCAGTCCATGGACATATCGACACTTTGGGGTGATGTTTCTCTTTCAAATGTTGATCTCCTCGAGAATCCTTGTGTTGCATCGTCCTATTTTGTACCTGAGGTCGCTATAGATGTGGATGTTGAGAATAACGAGCTGGCTTGAAAGACTTATGAGAAGGGGTTGAGGGAGGATGAGCATGGGATTGCTGAGACCATGACGGAGCTGCACGAGACCGAGGGGGTCATTATTCAGGCTACCCTTAAGAGGTCTCTCTGAGAGAGTTCAATTGTTGGGTCCAGTGGAGTCACTCCAGACTCCCCCACACTTCCCATTGCTGAGTCGGGCACTCATGCCCAAGTCGAGCCTTCCTTGCCGCCTCCCGTGATTGTTACGACCCAGGGGCAAACCCTAGATGTAACATGGCGTATAGGATCCCGAGAGGCCCCATACAAGTCACTTAGCATTCATAACATAAGAGATAGAACAAAGGAAATAAAGACATCTTTTCAAATCCGAAAGTTTTATAAAAGCAAAGCGGAAGTCTAAACACTTGTCTCATTAGCCATCTAGTACATAAGAATGAAATCGGGCCTAGCCCATACATCATGTCCAAACCTGAAAGTATGAAAGAAACTGAAAACACTGAAGATCCATTCTCAAAGCATAAGGACTCACCAAAGCTTGGAATCTCTCAAATCAACCTCTAGCCATGAAACTGAGAACCCTGACTGTCGGACCCTACATTTGGAGAAATGTAGGAAAGAGTATGTGTTAGTACAAAACAATGTACCAAGTATGATAGTCATGCATATAACATTTAAAACATACTAAAAAGGGACATTCTCATGAGTAAGCAATGATCAAGCTAAAACATGCATCTGGAGAGTTTGGAAATCATAAGTCATAAAAACATGATCAATGCAAGTGAACATCATATTAAACATACTTATGATACTTCATTGAAGTGACCTTGGTTCATCATAACATTTGCTTATTTATGGGAAGTAGCCTTAATCGACATATAAGACCATTTGAGCAAGCAACATGGAATCCAGTGTCTACCCCACACTGAAAAGAGATGTCCTACTTGCCACGGTATCATTTTTAAAATAATGTGCAATTCATAGCCCTCGATGATCGTGCAAATGTGATAGAGTATTTCTGTGATCAAGTATCTATAAACATGGATGCAACTGGTCTTCAAGCGCAGATGAGGAAGCGGGAGCAAGAAAACCAATAATCTGTTTCTTGTCCTTCTACTTAAGGTTAAGGGGCAAAGAGAAGCGCTTTGGCTATTGAGAAAGCGAACGGTCAGCACGAAGGTTCAAGACTTAGCCTGTCCCTTTCGTCATTCCAACCTTCTTTTTTGATGTCAAAGACCAGAAGATACACACAAATTCTCATTGGATTTGGGTTGTTCTTAACAGCGATGGCTATACCCGAGTAGCATGGGGCACATGGAATCCCGTGTGAATCAGCAAGGACCACCTTGCAAGGCTAAATACTCCTGGGTGACCGATAGCGAAGTAGTACCGTGAGGGTAAAGAACCCCCGGGAGTGAAATAGAACATGAAAGCGTAAGCTCCCAAGCAGTGGTTCCATCCTCCAAGGAATATCGTAGAATATCCGAAAAGCGATGACATTCCTTGTGGCAAGAGTCTACCTCTAGGGTATCGAGGAAGGTTGGAGAATATAGGTTACAGAGTTCATCAGTCCAAGTCTCAAAAGAGAGACTCCTACGCCATTCATTCTTCCAGTATGAACCAGTTAAAGAGCATACATCGTAGAAGATGGAACTAACAATTTCTGAAGTTTAAGGATTAATTTCTACCAGGTGATGTCGAAGAGGAATTCATAAATAAGTTTAAGAATCTGAAACCCTTTCACTTGACTTGTTAGTTAGGACTTTTTTCTACGATGTTCGAGATCTTTGTCTCGCAGAAGGCCAAAGAAAGATCTTTCTATCAACGCAGGGGAAGATTTTACCTTTTGACTGTAGTTGAATGGGTTTAGCTAGAGGTCTCTTCAACCTGCTCATGGCTAGATCGATCGGTTTCGGGTCAAATAGGAAGAACTAGAAGATTCCACCTCTGGAAAGCGCCTACACCTAATGGCTTAAGCCGCTGTTCCCATTTCCTCGCTGACCCATCATGCAAAAGGTATGCCGTTAGATAGCGGTTTGGAATTTCGTATTTCTCTGTAAAGTTGTTCAATTGATCCATCAAGGATAGGAGGGAGCAGGGGTATAAGTATGGGCTTCTTGAATGGGATTTTCTGGATGTCCCAGAAATAAGGCGTCCAACTCTATGTTATAGCCTTCATGCCCTCGATCCGACGGTCCTCATTCTCCCACTTGACAAGCTGCTACTGTGAACAACAAAGTCAAGGATGCTTCCAAAAACCGTCTAGGTTCTTCCTAGCGGCTGTCCGTGCACTTTTTGGAAATGACGGAAATATAGTCCAGTGCCGCGAAGGCGATAATGTCTTGTATTCTATTCCCCGTTATTTCTTTTTTTTCACTTTCTAGAAATATCATAAGAGAAGAAAGAAGTTCATGTAGGTCGGAACGTTGTGGTTGTTCCCTCTCCTTTCAGTCGAGTGACTTCGTGCCTATCCTTACCGAGAAAAAAGAGTTTCGGAGGAATCTTCCATTCATATCTATTTTGGTTTTTCCGTACCATATTTTGATCTGCCTCTTCTTCAATTCGGAATTCCCAGCAAATCCTTGACTCGTGCGCTCCTTCCGGCCCTGCGAGAACATATTCGGACACGCGCGCTACTCATATCGGTACTAGAAGCCCCCAGAGCAGGCCTGGAAGACTATGAGCCCCACCTTCTACGCGCGAGCCGAATGACGTAGGTGCACAAGAGTACTTCGCGCCACAACCTCTAGTGAGTTACAGACTGAGTTCGAAAAGGTAAAATATTTGATGATTCCATCATCTATGATTGAGTTAAGCCACTTTCCAATCAATTACGACTCCTCACTCAGATATTGATAGTGTCCGTGAAGTTCTTGGAGAAATGAAAACTTCTTGAAAGAAGCTTCGACCAATGTATCTTCCACATCTCCAATCCATACCTCTTGAAAAGGGTATGAATTGGAAAACTACCTGGAAAAGTACTCCATTACTAGACAATTTTGTCCGCCGGTTTCAATATTCGGTGGATGATGTTGTTCCTCCTCCCTGAGAAAACTAATTAATTAATGGCAGACCCCAGCCAGCTTGTTTACGATTTCTGGAACCAGTCCTCTAATTCTTCCACCGCCTCCCCCACAGATATGGTGGATCATCAACACCCACCCATGATCCCTAAACCGAAAGCAAAGGTTCAATCTTCTAGAATGTTCTCTTGCCTCTACTGTTCTCGCAAGTTTTGCACTTTTCAAGCTCTTGGAGGACACCAGAATGCTCATAAGCGTGAAAGAGCCGCTCTTTCTAGTCTCGTTTGGTTTCGAGAGCCTCCATCTCCCTGTAGGTCGAGACTCCTTTTCAGTCGCCCTCTCCCCGTCCCTTACTTGTCTTTCAAAAGCCATCATCCTGGATTTTCTTTCCGTATGCCGGGGAAAGTACCTCACCCCCACCTTTCTACATTTATTATTATATAGAATTTCCTAAGCAAGCTCCCTCCGGCAGTCCCTGGACGGCTCTCGGTTCTTGAGCATGTTGGGGGATTAGGCGGTAGTAATGATGGCCCTTGAATTATAGCAGGAGCAACCTCAATTGCCGTACCCAGGCGCCGGTTTCTAGAAGCTTCTGGACTGTTCAATTTGTATGGTAGGCCCCTAATAAGCTAGAGAAAGGGGTCCTACTTGTTTTTCAAATAAATCAAGGGATTCATTAGCAAACCTGGTATTATTAGAATCAAATGGGACCCTTTGAGACCAAAGAATACCAGGACCATAAACTTCTAGCTATTGTGGATCCACTAGCTAATGTCTATCTAGACAATCCCATGTTGGCACATAGTTTATAGGATACGGGTAATCGCCAATTGTCCAGTCGGTACTAAGCTTAACTTCCACGGAATAGTCTTTAATCCTATTCACCTTAGCTCATAAAGGAACATGGGTAATCTCCTCTTGTTCTTACATCATATGACATGGATAGTCACATCTTGTCTTAACATTAGAGGTCATGGGTAATCGCCTCTTGCCTCAATTAGAGAACATGGGTAATCGCCTCTTGTCTCTACATTAGCATAACTTCTTACTTATTGGTTCATTTTAGGTGAGAATACCTTTCAACATTAAGAACCCTTATAATGTGAGAAAAACTTTCACAAATATGCTTTCATGTGTATATGAGAAAATCCTTTCAACAACACAACAACAACATTATCATTGATACTTCACTCTCAAAGCATCCTTAAAACATTTACATAAATCCCATGAAAACATGCATAATTCCATAATTCACCTTTGAAGGTTCAAAACCCACTTTCAATCAGCAATGTCTAGAAAACATGAGTTAGGTATGAGTTCATAGAAATTCATCACAATTTCATATAATTCTATCAATTAATACTTGATTTCATATAATCTTCTTTCATAATCCAAAACCCACATAATATGCTCATAACATGGAAAACATGGGGATTAAATGGTTTCATGGGGTATCATCATAAAAATATGAGATTTACTCAATTCATACATCATAGATCATAAATCAATCAATTAGATCAGCAATTAGGAGAACCCATAACATAGAAGAAAATCCTAACTCAATTGGGGAATTCTAACTTTTAAAATAGAAGAATTTTCGAACTCCATGAATCGAAGGAATCCATGGATGAAAACTATCATACCTCAAAGACAATTGTTCATCTTCAATGGATGAATGGAGACTTGACTTGCAACCCTAGGTTGAATCCTTCTTCTTCAAGCTTTCAAGAGAGATAAATATTTTAGAGAGGAGACTTGTTCTTCTTTTATAAATTTGAGAGAATGATTTTAATTGGGGGAAATTTGGGGTTAAAACGTTTATATAGGGGTTTTGGTGAAGGATAAAAGACATAGTATTAGGCTAGACTAATTAGGAAAAGACCCAACTTCCCATAAAAATAACTATCGACCTTAGACCTACGGCTTTGACTGACGGACCGTGGTGTGACCGACGGTTCGTCCTGCACGTCCGTCGACTGTTTCAGAAACTAGAATTTGAGGCCTTGAACCACAGACCCCATCCACGGACCGTGGAGCCAAGGACGGTCCGTTGGTCCAGGCCATGATTCGTGGTCCTCTGAGCATATCTGGGTGCCAATCCACGGACCTGACCTATGGTCCGTGGTTCAGTCCATAGGCCGTGGTTGGCCTCCGTCAGATGGCACCAGAAACTTCTGAAAGCTGTTATTTTGCCCTTTCTCAAATCCGAGGCGTTACATTATCTCCCCCTTGGGATCATTAATCCTCGAATGAGATTCCAGACATCATAAGAAATGTAGGAACTTAACCTAACAGCCCAACATGCATGCAATCACATAAATTTACATATCTAAGGAGGAAACATCAACTCCAAGCTAAAGCATGTTTAAAACATCATATCAGGAAGTATATATGCAACTCGTATTCAAATGCACATACACATGTAGGAATCAATCAAGTTGACTCATTTTCTTAAAACTTATGCTTTTTCATAATCATGCATAAATGAGGAAATCATGGAAACATTTAAGACCCATGACACCAAAAGAGTAAACCATGAGAAACTCAATACCTCAAGCAAGAGTAGGAGTGGAAGGAAAGAGATGAGGATATCGGGACATCATATCAGCCTCGGCCTCCCAAGTAGCACCCTCAACTAACTGATTCCTCCACAATACTTTCATGGAAGCAACTGACTTATTTCTCAATTTCTTGACTTGTCGGTCCAAAATCTTAACCGGAACGTCTTCATAAGAAAGATTCTCCTTAACTCCCAAACCTTCTAAGGGAACTATGGAGGTAGGATCACCAACACATTTATTCAACATAGAGACATGGAAAAATGGATGCACCAATGCCAATTCGTTAGGCAATTCAAGTTCATAAGTAACCTTACCAACACGCCTCAAAATCTTATATGGGCCTACATAACGGGGATTAAGCTTTCCTTTCTTACCAAACCTCATTACACCCTTAATGGGTGAAATTTTCAAGTAAACCCAATCATGAACATCAAACTCAATATTTCTTCTTCTAACATAGGCATATGACTTTTTCTGACTTTGAGCTGTTTTCAACATTTCTCTAATGAGTCGAACTTTTTCCATGGCCTCTTGTACGAACTTGGGTCCTATCAAGGTAATTTCACCCACCTTAAACCAACCTATAGTAGATCTACACCTCCTACCATAAAGATCCTCAAATGGATCCATACCAATACTTGAGTGATAATTGTTGTTATAGGAAAACTCGATCAAAGGAAAATGGTCATCCCAATTACCCTTGAAATCAATCACATAAGCTCTCAACATATCCTCCACGGTTTGGATAGTACGCTCCACTTGCCCATCGGTTTGGGGATTAAAGGTCGTACTAAGCTTAACAAGAGTACCAAGACCCTTTTGGAAAGATTTCCAAAACTAAGAAGTGAATTGGGTACCACGATCAGAGATAATGGATAAAGGCACTCCATGCAACTTTAACATTTCCCTCAAGTACAACTTGTCATAGTCGTCCGCCAAATAAGAAATCTTGACGAGAATAAAATGAGTTGATTTTGTCATTCGATCTACTATGACCCAAATTGAGTCATGTTGTCGCCGGGTGCGAGGCAAACCAACAATGAAGTCCATATTCAAATCTTTCCACTTCCAAGTAGGAATTCTAATGTCTTGAAATAAACCTCCAGGTTTCTGATGCTCAACTTTCACCTATTGACAAATGGGACATTTAGCCACAAATCCCGTAATATCCTTATTCATCCCATTCCACCAATAAATCTCCCGCAAATCACGGTACATCTTGGTGGCTCCTGGGTGAATGGAATACCGAGAACTATGGGCTTCTTACAAGATATGTTCCCTCAAGTCATCTACATTAGGAACACACAAACGACCTTGATATCTAAGCACTACATCTCCCCCTTGGGAGAAAGCCTCTGCAGACTTTTTAAGCACCGCTTCCTTTAATTCAACAAAAGTCAGATCAAGACCTTTCTTGGCTTTTACATCCATCACGAAAGATGAATCTAACGCATTTTGAAGCATAACACCACCCTTGGTAGAGTCCACTGACTAAACATCCAACCGGGCCAATCTATGAACATCTCGAACCAACTCCTTCTTATCTTCTTCGATATGAGCAACACTACCCATCGATAATCGACTAAGAGCATCCGGCACCACATTAGCTTTACCAGGGTGATAGAGAACACTCATATTACAATCTTTCAATAACTCAAGCCTCCTTCTTTGGCGAAGATTTAGATCCTTCTTATTAAACACATATTGCAAACTCTTGTGGTCGGTAAAAACATCTACAGGAACACCAAACAAATAATTCCTCCAAATCTTTAAGGCAAAAATAACCGCCGCTAGTTTAAGGTAATGGGTAGGATAATTCTTTTCTTGAACCTTGAATTGCCTTGAATCATAGGCAATAACTTTCCCATTTTGCATAAGTACATATCTTAACCCAATTCTCTAGGCATCACAATAAACAATAGAACTATCAGTCCCTTCCGGTAAGGTCAACACCGGAGCGGAAGTCAATCTATCCTTCAATTCCTGCAAACTCTTCTCACATGCTTCGAACCATATGAACTTAGCCTTCTTTTGAGTCAAGGCTGTCAATGGAGAGGCAATCGAAGAAAACCCCTCAACAAATCTTCTGTAATAACCAGCTAAACCCAAGAAACTTCTAATATCTAAAGGGGATAGAGGTCTAGGACAACTCTTGACCGCATCCATCTTCTTAGGATCTACCTCAATACCCTTACTTGGAACAATAGGACCAAGAAAAGTTACGGACCTTATCCAAAACTCACATTTGCTAAACTTTGCAAAGAGTTGTTGGTCCTTTAGGACTTGGAACACAATCCTCAGATGATTGATGTGATCATCCTTACTCCTCGAATAAATCAATATATCATCAATGAATACAATCACAAACATGTCAAGGTATTGTCTAAAGACTCTATTCATCAAATCCATAAGAGCGGCTGAAGCATTAGTCAAACCAAAGGTCATTACCAAAAACTCAAAATGACCATATCGGGTTTTAAAACCCGTTTTCAGAATATCATTTTCCTTCACCCTCAATTGGTGATAGCCCGATCGGAGGTCAATCTTGGAAAAGTAACTTTCCCCTGAAGTTGGTCAAACAAATCATCTATCCTTGGGAGAGGATACATATTCTTAACCGTAACATTATTCAATTGCTGGTAGTCTATACACATTCAAAGAGAACCATCCTTCTTTCTAACAAACAAGACTGGATCACCCCATGGAGAAATACTTGGTCGGATGAAACCCTTATCCAAAAAGTCTTTCAATTGTTCTTTCAACTCCTTTAGTTCTACCGGAGCCATTCAGTAAGGAGGAATAGAGATACGTTGTGAATCTGAGAGAAGGTCAATACCGAAGTCTATTTCTCTTTCGGGAGGAATACTGGGTAGATCATCTGGGAATACTTCTGGAATTTCATTAACAACGGGGACCGACTCAAAAGTAGGTGTTTCGGAATCCACATCCCTCACCCTAACTAGATGGTAAATGCAACCCTTACCAATCATCTTTCTAGCTTTAAGACAAGAGACAAACTTACCCTTAGGAATAGAATTTCCCCTTTCAACTCTAGGATAGGCTCATTCAGAAACTGAAACATGACTACACAAGTTCTAAAATCAATAGAAGCGTAACATGAGTGCAGCCAATCCATACCAAGGATAACATCAAAATCTAGCATATCAAGCTCTACCAATTCAACAAGAGTAACTCTATGGGACAAGGAAATAGGATATCTTATATAGACCCTCTTAGCCACAACAGAATCACCAACAGGGGTAGAGACAGAAAAGGGATCTAGCAACACATCCGGAAGAACATCAAACCTCATAGCCACATATGGTGTCACAAAACACAAGGTAGCACCGGGATCAAGTAAAGCATAAACATCAAGTTGGAATACTTTCAACATACTGGTAACCACATCGGGAGAACCCTCTTGTTCACCATGAGTCTGAAGTGCATAGAATTGGTTTTGCTTGGGAGCATTGGAACCCGAACAACTAGGACCGGATGAAGGATTTGGTTGAGCCCTTCAGCGATTATCTCCTTCATTCTTAGCAATTGAAGGACAATCTTTTATCTTGTGGTCCATCTTAGAACAACCAAAACAAACATTGGAACCCGCTAGACATTTACCCTCATGCTTTCTTCCACACTTAGCACAAGTAGGCTTTACGGACCCACTATCATTTCCTCCTTGAGGCTTAGGGTTAGACACCCTCTCTTTGTTGAAACTAGTAGGAGAAGTGGAGGAAACTTGACTGGAAAACCTTTGTCAAAATCTAGGACGACCATGTCCATTAGACCTTGCATGAGAGAAACTACCATCATCGGTTTTAGCCCTCTTTGTCTCCCTAGACTTTTCCTTAAGTTTCTCCTCTTCGATCTATTGAGCATGCACCATGAGACGAGAAATTTCCATGTCATTAACAAAAATGGTGGTATGGCACTCCTTAACAACTATTTCAGACACACCCAAAACAAACTTACTCATCTTCTCCCTAGGATCGACAACCATTGTGGGAGCATATCGAGACAATTGTGTGAACTTCAAAGCATATTCCTTCACACTCATACTTTCTTGATGAAGGTTGATGAACTCAACCACCTTTTCCTCCCTCATCTCAAGGGGAAAGAACCTATGAAGGAAAGCAACCTTAAACTTCTCCCAATTGAGAGGACCCGCATCTTCCGGTCTCCCTTCTTTCCATTGATTGAACCAAATTTGAGCAACACCTTTAAGTTGATAAGCGGCCAACTCCATCTTTTCCACCGGCGTCACTCCAATGATCATCAACACCTTGTATACCTCATCAATGAACTCTTGAGGATCTTCCTCAACTTTAGAACCATGAAACTCTGGAGGATTCATTCTAGTTAAGTCCCTTACTCTAGATGTCATCGTAACCACATTTGGGTTCACGGGGACCACAACCTCCCTATTGGCTTGGGCCGTCATGGCTTGGGCCAATACTTGAAAAGCATCCCTAAACTCTGCATTAGTCACTTTCTCGGCCAAAGGATCGACCGAAACTTGAGGAGCTTGAGGAGGCGCTTCTTGATCCACAATCTCCCTCACATTCCTTATAGCATAAGCTCTACGAGTAGCCATATTCTGTAGAGCATCAGATAAGGATTAGGAGAGAGACCTTATAGAGTTAAAATCTATCGCATGACTTTAGAGTCATGAAGAAGTTGAGTTTCCTAAACATCTTGTAACCTCTTATTCATAAATGTGGCGCGCTTCACACTCATGAACAAGACTCTACTTGACGTGGCTTTTGAGACATCCTATGACCTTTCTAAACCTTGTGCTCTAATTACCAAGTTTTTCATGACCCAGGGGTACACCCTAGATGTAACATGGCGTATAGGACCCCAAGAGGCCCCATACAAGCCACTTAGCATTCATAACATAAGAGATAGAAAAAAGGAAATAAAGACAACATTTCAAGTCCAAAAGTTTTATAAAAGCAAAGCGGAAGTCTAAACACTTGTCTCATTAGCCATCTAGTACATAAGAATGAAATTGGGCCTAGCCCATACATCATGGACAAAACTGAAAGTAAGAAACAAACTGAAAACAATGAACATCCATCCTCTAAGCATGAGGACTCACTAAAGCTCGGAATCTCTCAAATCAACCTCTAGCCATGAAACTGAGAACCCTGGTTGTCGGACCCTACATTTGGGAAATGTAGGTAAGAGTATGTGTTAGTACAAAATAATGTACCAAGTACGATAGCCATGCATATAACATTTAAAACATGCTAAAAGGGGAAATTCTCATGAGTAAGCAATTATCAAGATAAAACATGCATCTCGAGAGTTTGGAAACCATAAATCATAAAAACATGATCAATGCAAGTGAACATCATCTTAAACATACTTACAATACTTCCTTGAAGTAACCTTGGTTCATCAAAACATTTTTTTATTTATGGAAAGTATCCTTAACCGACATATAAGACCATGTGAGCTAGCAACATGGAATCCAGTGTCTACCCCACACTGAAAAGAGGTGTCCTACTTGCCACGGTAAGGACCATGAACTTCTAGCTATTGTGGATCCACTAGCTAATGTCTATCTAGACAATCCTATGTTGGCACATAGTTTATGGGACACGGGTAATCGCCACTTGTCCACTCGGTACTAAGCTTAACTTCCACGGAATAGTCCTTAATCCTATTCACCTTTGCTCATGAAGGAACATGGGTAATCGCCTCTTATTCTTACATCATATGACATGGATAGTCACATCTTGTCTTAACATTAGAGGTCATGGGTAATCGCCTCTTGCCTCAATTAGAGAACATGGGTAATCGCCTCTTGTCTCTACATTAGCATAACTTCTTAATTATAGGTTCATTTTAGGTGAGAAGACCTTTCAACCTTAAGAACCCTTATAATGTGAGAAAACCTTTCACAAATATGCTTTCATGTGTATATGAGAAAATCCTTTCAACAACACAACAACAACATTATCATTGATACTTCACTCTCAAAGCATCCTTAAAACATTTACATAAATTCCATAAAAACATGCATAATTCCATAATTCACCTTTCAAGATCCAAAACCCACTTTCAATCATCAATGTCTAGAAAGCATTAGTTAGGCATGGGTTCATAGAAATTAATCACAATTTCATGTAATTCTATCAATTCATACTTGATTTCATATAATCTTCTTTCATAATCCAAGACCCACATGATATGCTCATAACTTGAAAAACATAGAGATTACATCGGTTCATGGGAGATCATCATAAAAATATGATATTAACTCAATTCATGCATCATATATCATAAAACAATCAATTAGATCAACAATTAAGAGAACCCATAACATAGAAGAAATCCCTAAGTCAATTGGGGAATTCTAAGTTTGAAAATAAGAGAATTTGGGAACTCCATGAATGGAAGGAATCCAGGGATGGAAACTATCATACCTCAAAGACAATTGCTTATCTTCAATGGAGGGATGGATACTTGACTTGAAACCCTAGGTTGAATCCTTCTTCTTCAAGCTTTCTAGAGAGAGAAATATTTTTGAGAGGAGACTTGTTCTTCTTTCAAAAATTTGAGAGAATGATTTCAATTTGGGGAAATTTGGGGTTAAAATGTTTGTATAGGGGTTTTGGTGAAGGGCAAAACGACATAGTATTAGGCTAGACTAATTAGGAAAAGACCCAACTCCCCCTAAAAATAACTGCCAACCTTCGACCTATGGCTTTGACCGATGAACTATGGTTTGACCGATGGTCCATCATGCATGTCTGTCGACTGTTTCATAAACTAGAATTTGAGGCCCTGAACCATAGACCTCATCCACGGACCGTGGACCCAATGATGGTTCGTTGGTCCAGACCGTGGTTCGTGGTCCTCTGAGCCTATCGGGGTACCAATCCACGAACCTGACCTACGGTCTATGGTTCAGTCCACGGGCCGTGGTTGGCCTCCATCGGATGGCACCAGAAACTTTTGAAAGCTACTATTTTGCCGTTTCTTGAATCCGAGGTGTTACAGTGATCCTATTACTGCGCATCGATGCCTCACTTGAGGTTTCACCACTAGAGACTCCAGATGAGAGTGCTCCAAAGGCGTAACCTGTCAGGGGGAATCTATATCTCAGCCTCCTAGCATTTCATTTACTTAGAATTGAGGACACTACTTTATGTTTTTGGTGCAGTGAGGGCCTTCATGCCAATGTTCCCCTTTTGCTTGTATTTAGTTTATTTCGTATTTTGAATTTTTGTAGTTAATGTTTTGTTTGTATTAGAGTGCTTCTCTTTACTTCTTTGTTTGTTCTCTCTTGATGAATGCAACCCCCATGAGTTTTTAACATTGTGAAATCCTTAAAGTTTTCATTGATATAATTTGAGAATCAATTTTTTTCAATATAGATGTCTTAAATAGTACTCAGGATGAGAATGATGTGTAGTGTTGGTGTTGCTAGAATGAAATTGATGTGGTTACACTTTCGAATGATTACTTTGAATCTTCTGTTGACTAGCTGCGTTTGGATGTGAGCTTTGCAATGAATATCGCACGTATTCTTTTGTTCTTTTAGGATGTTCTAGATGAGTGGACTTTAAGTGCAACGTGTGGTGAGGTTTACTTGAAAACATGTATGTGGATTCCTAGAATTTTCCTTGTTAGTCCAATTGGTTGAATCTTTGTGAATGTGGGACATGGGAAAAAATTCAATGAGGGAGCCAAATTTTCTATAAAGCCTATTGTGACTACCTTATTAGGGTGTGAATCCATGTTGGCACCAATTGATCCTAACCTATTTGTTGACAACCAAAAGAATCCTCTTGAGCCCAAACTACCCCTACCTTATCACCAAAAATTCTTTTTGAAGAATTGTGATGTTCAAATTGTCAACTTTGGCCAAAAGCCTAAGTTGGGGGTGTGAATAGGAAGGATGAAGGAGAGCCAAGTGAAGGGCAAAGAAAGAAAAAAATAAAGCTCAAATCTGAATGTTCTACAAAAGAAGGAAGCCCTCCATATAAAAAAAATTATGTGTAGTTGTCATCAATTTAATGAGAATAGCTTGGGAAAATGAAAATAAAAAGAGAAGTGAATGAAATAAAAGATAGTTCCGAACAGCATTGCAAAAAATACAGAAAAACAAAACTTACATGCATGCACATTTAAGTTTTATTTTCTCCTATGCTAAACACTTTCTAGTCTGAGACAGTTATTTAACTTTTTTCTCCTAGGATAAACACTTTTTATTCTGGGACATTGTTTAATTTTTTCTCCTAGGATATACACTTTCTAGTTTTATACATTTACTTTTTGAAGTTTACTATTGCTAATAACTCACAAAAACTTTTCTGGTGCACACTAGGGCAAAAAGAAATGTTGTGGTGATTCTTTTTGATGATTCAATTTAGTAAGATCTTTTTGAATAACGAGATTTAGTATAGCAGAACCCTCTTGTACAATGGGATTAGAAGGACCCTCCTGGAAAATGGATATAGTATAGTAGGACCCTCCTGGACAATGGGATATAGATTAGCAGGACCCTCATGGACAATGGGATATAATACAGTATAGTAGGACCCTCCTGGACAATGGGATATAGTATAGCAGGACCCTCCTAGACAATGGAATTTAGTGTAGCAGAACCCTCCTGGATAATGGGAATAATGTATAGAAGGACCCTCCTGGACAATGGGATATAGTATAGCAGGACCCTCCTGGACAATGGGATTAGCAGGACCCTCCTGGACAATGGGATATAATATAGTATAGCAGGACCATCTTGGACAATGGGAATTAGCGTAGGAGGACACTCCTTGACAATGAAAATTAGTATAGCAGGACCCTCCTGGAAAATGGGAATAATTATAGCAGGACCCTCCTGGACAATGGGATTTAGTATAGCAGGACCATCGTGGACAATGAGATTTAGTATAGAAGGACCCTCCTGGATAATGAGTAGTGAAGCAGGACCCTCCTAGACAATGAGATTTAGTATAGCAGGACCCTCTTGGATAATGGGAATCAGTATAGCAGGACCATCTTGGACAATGGGATTTGGTGTAGCAGGAACCTCCTAGACAATGATAATTAGTATAGCAGGACCCTCCTGGACAATGGGATTTCGTATAGAAGGACCCTCCTGGATAATGGGACTTAGTATGAGATAGTCTAATTTAACTGGATCATCATGAAAAATGGAGTTGATTTAGACATTCAGAAGCCATCTGAAGAATACATTGCAACAAAGCTCGAGTCATTCAGAGTCTCGATTCAAATCTAAGCACCATCTTTTATTTTTCTCACAAAATTTTCTATACCATAAACTTGGGCAAAATTTTGTGCTATTACTTTTGTTTGTGTTAATTTCAGGGATCCACTTGTAAAGTAAGGTCAATCCACATATCAAGCTTAGGATCTTATCTGGAAAGGAATAAACTTTCAAGCTCATTTTCAATTGAAGTAGCAGGATCTCACTTAGGAACAAGTTCGATTTCCAATCTCAAGTAGTAGAAGCTTACCTGGAGAACAAGTTAACCTTCAAGCTCACTCGAGATGACAAACAATATCTCACAACTTGAGAAGCATGAAGACCCAAGTCAAGATTAAAGAGAAGCTACATAGATAGGATGTTGTAGTTTTATTTACTTTTAGTTTTTTTTTCTTTCATTTTCATGTAAAAATATGAGCTGCGAACTAGAGCCTCGATGGGACCTCTCTTGACTTCATTCCATCTCTTCGAAATAAACATGATCTGATTCCCTTATAACCCAGGATATGTAGGATGTCCAAAACCAAGAATCGGTCACATATATTTCCTTTCAAATAAGAGTCCGGTCAAAACTTGTCGTGTTGTCTACTTCTTTGTCTGTAAACTCTTCGTGTTTCCAGTCAAAGAGGGGCAAACAGTAGATACGTAATTTTTTACCGAACTTAGACTATTTTTAGTGCTTAAATAATTTTTGAAACCTAAATTAAATATTTTGGTTTTTATCTTATTTTATTGAATTTATTTTAAATGATTTGAAACACACAAAAAAATAATCACATTTTAAGGAAAGTTTTATTTTTCAATTGTTTAAAAATTAAATGAAAAGTTACAAAAAATATGTTTTTTCTTTTAAGTTAGGTTTAATAATAAGCTAGTATTTCTTAATTATAACTTTAGATTAACTATTTAATTATTCTTTTTTTATTAGTTTAAAATAATTATATTATTTTAATATTATAATTTTTCTATATATTTAATTTTAAAAATAATTAACCTAAACTACCCCACTACACCCCAATTTTGCTCCACTATCCCAATTCACTACACCACTCTCACCCTCATACCTCACCCCTATACTACCCCACTCCCACCAAACACTACATAAACTCCTATCTGCACGACACAAAGGAGGGAGAAAAAGAAAAAGAAATAAAACACTTCTAAACACACAACATACACAGAAAGAGAAAAACAAAAATCAAATATACAATCTGCATATCCATGTACAATATACGCGGAAAAAAAAGTGAGAGAATTCTATTTGAGATTCAGTTGTAGCTTCAATCAATATTAGATTCTTTGTTTATTTCAAGAAATTGCAAGCAAATTGAAAATTATTGTGGTACATTTTCATCTTCTATTTCAATATATTGGAGAAAACTTTGGCTTCATATTAAAGGTCTATTTCTTAACGTTCATTTAACTTGTTTCATATTTGCTAGTATAGCGATTTTATAAATTTGTTACTTTTTATAATGTATGATTTAATTTTAGTTTTTTTGTTAGTTTATTAATTTTTTTGATGCAATACTAGTAAGTATATCTTTTATTTAAATTAATCTTTCATGTTTTAGTAATAACTAATGAAGACATACTTGTTCATTATTAAGTCTAGTTTTCAATATAAAGTGAGGTTTGATTAAGTTTTCATAAAATGAAATTTCTTAGTAAAAATCACACTTCCTAAGTTTTAATGGGTAAATTAGTGCTATATTATTGGTAATAAGAGGTATTTACATTAGTCTAGTATGTAGTAAACTTTGCCATATGAATCATCTTTGTATTGTTTCGTTGGTACAACCAAAAGCTTCTTTTTTTTAAAAAAAATAATTTTTAAACAGATTTAGTTTTGTTCATTTCATAAAGGTCTTTTAAATGATTTTATAATTTATTTTTTAAAATGAATAGTTAGGAGCATAATTTAGGCCGATAATAATAATAATAGACAAATAATAAGATCTAAAGAGCATTAAACAATTTTAGGCGTGAAAAAAATAGATAATTTGTGGCAAGGTTGGAAAGCACTGCTACCAATACACCACACACAAATAAAACAAGACAGTTTTAAGCAATTTAAAATTAAAGCAAAGAAAGTAGGAGTATACATTTTATTTTTTAGCTAATAAGTATAGCATATCCAAAATTTAAGTCAAGCCAGATATAGATCAATAAACGGACCGTGCTTGAACAACGAGACTCGAGGGGTGTCTGACACCTTCCCCTCGGTCAATAGAATTCCTTACCCGAATTTCTAGTTTGCAGATCCATAAAAATAGAGTCATTTCCCTTTTGACTAGGGATCTAAATAAGGTGACTTGGAAAATCAAAACTCAATTCCAAGTGGCGACACTGAAATAAAATAATCCCTTTTCGAAATAGTCACTTTAATTGGAAAAACTGTCTTTTTCAAAACATAGTTTGAGAAAAATAGGGGTGTGACAGGCTCAACCGAGGCATCAGTGCCCGACACATCAATAAGAGGAATGGTGGAGTGTGAAGGGATTTCACTGGTGCTAACTACGGATGTATGCTCAAGAGATCTCTCCAATGTCCGTGGACCATCGTCTCCTCAATGTCCTAAAACTCTATTAGTGTCATAACTATCTGCTACTCATCCTTCTCTCTCTTAAGCTCTTCCTTATCAATCTCCTCAGCCAAATCATCATCGGCCCTGTCATCCTCTCTCTCATCACCACCATCAATAGATATAACATCAACAGTCTCCACATCACCTCCACTCGGCTGCACAACCACACTCAGAGGAAGCTCAGTACTAGGCATAACCAGGGGCGGCACATCAGGTAGGGGAACCTCGCCCAATAACATCGATATATCCGTAGACCTCAACTGGTCTATATCAGCCCTCAAAGTATCAAGCTCACCTGTCCTGGAAGATAGCATATCTGAACTACCCTCAACCTTCTTGCGGGCCTCTAGCCTAGCGGTGAGGTTGTCCAACCTCACACCATGAGACATGATAGAGGCCTTACACTAAGTCAACCTAACCCTCAGTGGATTTAAAGAAACCTCAATAGCCCTATCAATAATTTTGGACAAGTCCTTCTCAACCCTCATATCTGTAGACCATGCAAGATTGCAAATTTGATAAATAATGGACAAGGTTAAGGGGGATGGGAGATAGGAATAGGGGCAGGTGCTGCAGCAACAGAAGTGGAGGGTACTGAGGAAGGCTGGGGTATAATTGACTGCTCCACAGAAGGAGCGGATAAAGTGGCTTAAACAACAAGTGTGGTAGGATCAACCACGAGCGTAGTGTCTGGTGGTGGCGGCTTGCTCCAAACCGCATCATCCCATCGATAATCATCCTCAATCCTCTAGATATTATTGGAGGAGGCTGGGGTGATCCACACATCAGTCCTCCCCCGGAAGGGAACTCCTGTAGCTTCTCATAATCGTGTGGTCAAAACTTAGAATGGAAGCGAAGTCTGCTCTTGCCTGGCCCATATTAATATCTCATCAGCAATAATTGACCCACATTAATCTTATCTATATCGATGACTATACCAACTAACATAACGTTTGGGTGCCGAAGGATGGACTCATTCTGTGAAGGCATGATATTAATGCTAAAGAATCCAAACAAGTACCGAGACCCAACATTTAAGTCCTTCTTTTCTATTCTTGCAGCGTCAGCCATCCAAGGTTGAGAAATGTCAGAGATAAGAGTGCCAACCAACCTTTTAATGAGTCAATGAAATTTGCATTCGCAGAGTAAACATCTCAAGATCATTCTCAGGAGTGTCTAGAGTAGTGTTAATTTCACCCGCGTGGCACTGTACCATCTTGCTACGAACCTCTACTTCCTCTAATGGCTTCCACACGGTGCCATTTCTCTTCTTCGGCAAAGCTTGTGCATAGGAAATGTAAAACTCTTTCACCCAAGATGGAACATATTGATTACGAGGCTCTGTAAACCCCTGAAACTTGTGAAATTTAATTGTGTCAAGAACACAGGGTGGTCACTCATGACACCATCCTTGGAGAGTAACATCTCATAAAGAATTTTTTGTTCTCCTTCAACCTTGATCTTGTTAAAGGCTCTTGGATATATAACCAGGAGAACATAGGAAGCAGGTGCCTAAGTAGAAGAGGTTTAGACCCACTTGGAACTAATGTTTGTTCTTTTCCTCGCAACCACAGTGGTTTTTTGTGGGTGAGGAGCCTCACATGGATCATTGATAGTTACCCCTATACCTTTTAAATGGAGGAGGAGGAAGAGATTCCCTATCGGATTCCGTATCCAAAGCCACAAATTGCTTTTCTTTTTTTTAGCCATATCTTGCAAAGCACAATCATTCAAACATAGATGCGGTGAAGGTTAGTTGAAATCAAAACCCAAAACAAAACAAATTTCAAAAAAATGTTTTGAGGCTTACCTACTAGGAAGGCGCCCTTTCTTCCACCTTTCCTCTCCAATCCTCGATCAAACATGCATTCCCCATGCGCTATGAAATGGGGATCTTTCCTTTGCCTATCAAATGTATCATCTTGGCTTCGTCCCGAACCAAGGAGGCATTCTAGCGGACGCATGCGTGTACAAAGGCCGCCGACTACATAAGCTAAAAGACTATGACTACAAGACAAGTCGGAAGTGACTCGCTCCTATTCTCGTTGGGATTGGATATAGATGGGAAATATATAGATCACAGTAATTCGCCAACCTCTCTAACTAACATACGATACAATTTAACTTCACGACATGGAAAAAAAATAAAGAGCTTCGCTCGGTTGGCCTTCCTATGATGATGAATGCCTCTTTTCTCTTCTCTTAAGTCTACAACAAACAAATGGGAGTGGTAAGATTCGAACCTACATAGAAAAACTTCCATAGATTTACAGCCTGCCGCTTTTGACCACTCGACCACTCTCCCATTCCAGGGCTGAGGCCCCCCATAATGGGTTTTAATTCTAAGAAGGGGACGACGCCAATCAATCAAAAATCTTATTGATTTAATTGAAGCGAACTAAGACGATTAGCTTAGCTAGAATTCCGGGAGAATCTAGTCATTTAAGAACTTTGTTGCCACTAGTAAACTAGACCATCCCCCCAAAAATGAACCCGGAGCCTAAAGAGAATAGAGTTCAGTCTACAAGAAGCTGGCAGAGCTTTAGCCATTGGGCCACATCCATCTATCCTAAACAGTAACCCTTTTCTTCTTTGTTCTTCTAATGACGCTAGTGGAGACTAATTCCTTCCGGCGAATGAAAATACTACTCTAGTCTTTCCAGTGGATCCTTCCCTAAGAATTGAACGAACCAAGTTAACCTATAAACTTTGCCTAACAAGTTAGGTGAGCTCCCCGAAATTTCTATTGCAAGAATTCAAGGAACTCAAGCAGCATAGGCGGAGTCAACTCCAACTCGGCGATTTTCCTAGTTGGTTTCGGCGGGCTATGACAATTACGCCGAAAATGACAGTGCAAAATTAATTGAAACATGCATAAATGGTGATGTCCACTCCCACTTGGCGATACGCCTAGTGGGTTTCGACAGTCTAAGACAAGTCCACCGAATCGGTCAGTACCTAGGTCACACATTTACTCAAGAGAGGTGAGCTGGGGCTTACTTGGCGATTAACCTAACTAACTTGATGAGCTAAGACAAGCCTGCCGAATAGGCATTGTTCAGCCCATTGCTTATTTTCACGAAATAAATCAACATACGCAACAATACCCAGTTCCCCATTAACGTTACCATCTACCTATATGCTTTTTCTACCCAAAGGTACTCACCCTCGAATAACACAACTTCTTACTCAAATTGAAGATTTTTCCTTAAGAAAGTCATCACTCCATCTATCATTCGGCAAAACCATGCAATCCAAGCAACATTGGGCTAATCAGAATTCACCAACATGAAATTCAATCAAGAATCAGTACATACAAGGACTCAATTTCAACATTTAACCAACACAATAAATTTTAACAATTTTAAGCTCAAACTCAAATATCTAACTTATGGGCATAGTTCAATACAATCTATTTAGAACTATCCCATGAAATCCAAGAAAAATACATCTCAAATGGCCTTAAGCCCATTTTAATCAACACAAGTTTTAGCCCAAAAGATAAAATAAAATCAAACACCAATCTTAAAAGCAGCACAACACCAAGAAAAAGAGGGAAAATAGGGTTGGGTCACGAATGCACGCAAGCCAAAGCACTCCAAGTACTTAAAAAGCACACATGAGGCACTCTCACACTAAAATATAGTATTGGAAGCTTAGGAATGCAACACAACTCGAAGATAGCAAAGGGTTTCTTTTCAAAAAAATGAAAAGATCCTTGGCCTTTATATGTCAGGCACGTTCGGCGGTCTGCGACTAACATCACCAAACACATTTGGCAAATTCCGAAGTAGCTGAAGCTCGCCAAAGAGGCCTGAACGGATAGCAAATTCAAAGGCTGATTTGGTGAACTAAATAGAGTCCACATACTGTACTTCGGTGGATTTTCATTTGGAGCTCAGATCGCCTAAGTTAACAATACAGTTTTTTTACTTTTTCTAGCTCTAAAGGCAGACATAAATGAGTATGCACAATGCCTTCGGTGGATCACCGTTATGGTTATGGCATTTCCTAATTCTTCCTTCGTAACACTTTGACTTCCTTTCAACCTGCACTCACAACACACACTATTGAAAAAATAAAATAAAAACAAAACTTGGGTTGCCTCCCAAGAATCTCCTTATTTAACATTGTGGCACGATATAGTTCTCAATTTCTCAACAACCATTTTTGGGGTTCGGTATGGTATCAGTAGGCAATGTTTCCTTTTTCCTTGGATTAAGATGGGTGGAGATCTGGCACATTTAAGTCTCTGGCTGTTTGTTAGACACCGAATGAGAGGTCACCGTCTGAGATAAAGTGGAGAATTTATTTTTCAATTCTTTCTACACCTTATCAAACACTTCAACCTTGTTGAAGATCCTTGTGAGCATTTCCTCAGTTTGGTATCCTTCCAAACTAGCTGATTCTTTTGGTCTTGGACGATCATAGGGAGAAATATACCTATATTTTTCAGCCTCCCTATCTCTCTAATTTCCAGCTCTCCAATCTTTCCAACCACTATCTCTTTCCTTGTTTCCACCTTGTCATTGGTAGTTTGGGTGAGAACCCCCTATTTGATTTCCCAAATATTTTATTTCCTCATTGTATAATGCCTCAAAGTTGGCATCCTCTGGGCACTACCCATAACTTGTGCCAACCGCATTCATTGATTTTAATCCACCTCCCATGACATGCTTGGACAACAAATCAAGTTAAGTCAGTATTTTGGCCATGTTTTCATCTCGATCATGCTCTCTCTCAATTTTTTCCTTATTCATGCTCAGTTATAGAGAAGACACGTGGTCCTCCCTATTATTCCATGCTCGATTTACATTGGTCATGTCATGAAGCAACAATGATGCTACATTATATGGTTGTAACATCAGCCCAGCTTAGTCGAGTTGATAAGCCACACCTTTGTTGATTGAATCAAGGCTACAATAGAAGTGTTCTAGCAACAAATGGTCTGGGACACCATGCGTTGGGCATTGCAAGAGTAATTTCCAGAACCGCAACCATGTCTCATGGAGAGGTTCACCTTCAACTCTCTTGAAGTTTTTGATTCGGTCCTTGGGTTTTATCATCTTCTAGGGGGAAAAGAATCTCTCAAAGAAGGCTTCACTTAACTGCTCCCAGAAAGTGATAGAATCATTTGGTAGTTATGTCAACCACCTAGTAGCTTCACTTGTCAAAGAGACTGAGAATAAGATCAAACTTTTGGACTCTTGTGAGATGTTCTTGAACACAAATGGTCCACACACATGCACAAAGTTCTGAAGGTGTTCATAGGGTCTTCATGAGCTAAACCCCTAAAAATTCCTCTTAACTAGAGCAGTTGTAGTATTATTTCGGTTACATGAAAAACTTCCCTCCTAGTGGTGGGAGGTAACCGGATGGCTCATGTGGTTTGAATGACGTTCATGTGCATGTCATTCGAATCACCCATGTTGTCATTTTATCCGTTGTGACTATCATTGTCACTACTTGGTCACTTATGATTTAGACTTGCAAATCAGCAAACAACAACACCAAGAACCAATCTACTACAACTAAATAAATTTATAAAGTAATTTCTCAAATGAACTCCCGAAGAATAAAAAAACTACACTCTCTCTCCCTCAAAAGTTCACAATGGCTATTAACGACTTGTTCTACACTCTCTCTCCACCCTTTTCCACCATGGACTCATCAGAAAGCCAAGGTCCGGTGGGACTGAGGGGGAAACTAGAAACTCTTGAAGGGACTTGACTGCCAAGCGACTCAGTACAAGAGAAATTTCTTATGCTTCTCGTCTTGTGACATCATCGACAAAAATTTCATCTACCCAAAACGTGAAATAGTGATGGGAAGGCAAACAACTCACAATGATGTTCCGGCAGTAATCTTCAAAGCTCCGGACTATTACGAAATTATGGCACATGACTGTAGGAGAACCATTGTTGGAAATTTTTTGTAACCTAGGCCCCAAATTGAAAAAATTAGATCAAAATTCAAGGAATTGGTAGCGCCCAAAGGCTCTGTCAAAATTGGGGTTTACGACAACTATAATGTATTCATTGACTGCTCGAATGATGAAGACTTTCAGAATGTTTGGTATATAAGGATGATTGAAATTGAGGGATTGCAAATGTGGATGCAAAAATGGATCCCCAACTTCAAACCGGAGGAGGACATCCCCATTGTTTCAGTATGGGTTCTCTTACTTGAATTACCCTTTCATATGCACAATTGGCAATATGTTAAACAACTTCTTATTCCAATGGGACGCCTCTATCCCTTGACACTGCAGCAAAAAGTAAGACAAGACCCAGCATGGCAAAGGTAAGGGTAGAAGTCGACCTTCTCAAACAAAGGCTAAACAAGGTTTGGGTGGGGTTTGAACATGAAGTTTCTCCACTAACTGGTTTTACCCATAAGGTGGAATATGAAAATATCCCAAAATATTGCAAAAACTGCAAAAATGATTGGGACATAATATGATGATTATTGGATCTTGGAGCGAAAGATGATCATTGTGGCAAAAAGGGAAAATACTAAAGCTAAGAGAGCAAAAAAATGAGAAACAAGCAATACCGAAGATAATGGTAAGGCCACAAATGCTAACGGCTAGAATGCCGAAGATGTAGAACAAAATACTCAAGCTGCCAGACCTCAAGCAAAGGAAAAGAACAAGAACAAGGAAACTTTGAATATAGAAAATGTGGATGTTGAAACTATCAACAATGAGCTGATAAGAGATGATGAGAAAGACAAGGAACAAAAGACTGATGATGGGGAAAATCTCAACAAGGAGGAACAGAAAACAAAAAGAAGAAGAAGAAGAAAGATACCAATAAGGCTCTTAAAAAGAAAACCAAGGTTACCTTCAAACTGAACAAAGACCAACATGAAGTTGGGAATAACCCCAAAAACAACAAGAGGAAGGATAAGAAGAATGATATAATTCAGAAGGAGACACAAATCAATAGTAAACCAGAGGTTGGCGATAGCATATATAACAACAATGCAAAACATATCTCGAATGAGGAATTTCCTAAAAAGACAGAACAAAAGACCATGGTATGTGTCAACAGGGATCAACAAAGTTCCTCTAATTTACCTCCGGAGGTCAACCAAGCGGTAATGATGGAAGATGTTGAGGACTCCGAAGTGGAAAGAGGAAGAGAGGAAAATACAAAATATTTGGATACACAAGGAAGCAATAATGAGATTGTGGAAAATTCAGTGATGGAATCTAGCCTAAATATTGAGATAAAAAACCAGAAGGGGATAAACCTTGTGGTGGATCTTAACTTATGCCACGATACAGAGAATTACCATACGGAGGAAGAGGATATAGGAGATAGCTCAAAGGACAGGGTTGACGATGAGATCACTAATTCTAAGAGAACTCAACTTTCCAAGGATGAATAATGGGACTCTGATGACCTAGGGAGGTACCATATGCAAGAAGTTGTACAAAAGTGTGGCTTATCTCCGGTTGAGAGGGGAAGAAGAAGATAGAGAAGAAATCACAAAAGAAGTAGTAAGAATCCATCTCTTTGAGTAAGGGAAGGACACAAAAAATTCCATATAATGTATTTATGATCAATGCACTTTTTGGAACATAAGAGGGTGAGAACCAAAAAGGCAATACACAGACTTTAGAATCTGGTCAAAAGGAATAACATCCAGTTTGTAGCCATTTTTGAACCTTTTAATGCAATTTGTTGATAATTGGCCTTATTTCTGAACCATTTTTGAACCTTTTAATGCATAGAGGGAAGGAACAAGATTGAGGGATACAAGAAGTTTTTGGGTTTCCATCACTGCATTAGTAATGACTGTTGACACCAAATTTTGGCCTGATATTTTCAAAATTAATACTTTTAAGTATTTTAATTTTTAAATAGTTCAAAATATATATTTTGCAATTTTAATGCAATTTGTTGATAATTATCCTTATTTCTTTAAATTTTAGGATTTTTATCGGTTAATTTTGTTTGTATTGTTTGGGTTACAATCGGTTGAATAATGTTCAAATATTTGTTTGGCTTGATTAATTCATTATTTTTTGTTAAATTGCATCTTTATATGTCATTGGTTAAATTTTATTTAATATTCATTTTATTCGTTACATTTATTAATATTTGTTTTGATATTTTTGCGCAGTCTAGAAATTCATTCAAATATGAATAAGATTGCATATACATATATTTTATTAACTAGTGGTTTTAGCCAACGGTTTTAAGATAATGGTATTATATATTGATGGTTTTCAATTTCCTATTTAAACAATATATTGATCATTAAGTTAGTGGTGGTGGATAATTATTGACTTTGGTAGTGTAATTTTCATATTGTTAATTTTCTAAATATTTTTATTTGTTCTTTGCCTTCTCCGGCAAGTTCATCGGAGTTCTGGTGAATGACCAAAGTTTTCATCCACCACTATCACAATAGCTCCCCATGTCCCTCTTCTCCATTTTTTCGGCAAAACCTCTTCGGAACACTACCAAACAGAGCTCGAAAACACAACAGTCCCCGAACCCCATTCTTTTTCCTCCTTTTCAGGTAACTATTAAAAACAAACCCCCTTTTTCTCCTCTTTTTCGCTGTTCTCCGGAGAGAAATACCAAACGACCCAACAACACCAAGTAACAATCAATCAACCATCAAAATCCCTCCATCCGCAATATATTCCGATTAACCAGACCCACCCCTTACCTTCTCAAGACCACCGCTCAACTACAACAATAACAACCAGACCCGGTGAGCTTCAAGCTTCGTGAACCAACTCTTCCCCTTTCGCCCTTTTTTTCCCGATTTTTTTGTTTGTTTTGCAGCTTGCCAGAGAGCTCGAAGCTCACACAATCAGACCCGCATTGTTGCAACGCCGATTCCGGTAACATCAATGCCAACTCCGGCGAGCTCCAAGAGTCTATCTACAACTATATTTTTACTATTTCTGCACCTAAAAGGTACCAGATCTGGCCAAAAACTAACTTTGATATTTTATTTTTATTCTTGCTCGTTCATTGTTGTGATTGAAGTCATCTTTGATTATTTTTTATTAATTGCTAATTTGCTGGTTAATTTTTATTTTATTTTTATTTTTATTTTTATTTTGTTATTGGGTTAAGTTATATTTAGATAATGATTTTGAGTATGTATTGCTGCTCTACCTTGTTCATGAATTGTTTGTAGAATTTTCATGTTTATTTAGTTGGTGTTTGTTGTGTTATTTTATATTATATTATAACTTGTCCATCTTGTTGAATTGTTATTATATTAAGTGTTGTGTGTTTTGTTTGACTGTAATTATGTGAAAGTCTTGAATGGTTTTAATAATAATTGACATTCTTCACTGTCTTATGGGATTACTTTATTATTGGTTTCTTCATTATATCATTAAATTTATTTTTTTAGAAAATGTTAAAATTGTCCAATGAAAAAATCTCTCCATCGGTTTTCGAGGCCTTTCCATAATTAAAGAGGGAAATTTAGTTTAAGTTGTATTATATGTTATACATTACAAGTTAAAATTGGCCGATGAAGAAATTACTCCCATGTTAATAAGATAAATTTTTATTTTTAAGTTATTATTTAGTTCATTTATTTTTATTCATTTTTATTTATTACTAACACTTTTACTAAGTGTATTTACATGTACCCGAGTTGCTTCCCATTGAAGATATTCGAATGGAGTTCGAATTATATTTTTTATTCATTATCGTGTATATTATTGACGTTAGGCAAACTTAGGTCGTTTCTTATATTATTGTTTTATTTTATTATTTAAATTTTGTATATTACATGTTTATTTTCCTTGTATATTGTTTTATCTCCTCATTTTGAAAAAATAAATTCAGTCGGAAACCACAGTTGTGGATTTCGAATGATTACTAATACCTTCCCTTCAGAATAACTTGAACACTTACGTAGAATCTATTAGTTTCATAGACATTTATTTTTTATTAATTTATTTATTGGTTTCCTAGTTTTTTCTAAAATTAGGTGGCGATTTTGTTTTACCCTTTTACCCCTTTATATTTTTTTTATCCTTTTAAAATTTTATTCATCGTTTGAGTCACCGTGACATTGCGCCCTCTCAAAGGATGTCAACAGAATGGAGACTCCGTTGGAGATTTAGAGGTTCTAATCATTATGGGTTAATTTTTAAAATTGAGGAGACTATTCTTTTATTGTGTTATTCATTATATCTTGTATATTTTGTTGATTATTTGTATATTGTACTTGTTATTTATTTATTATTTATTTAATTATATGTATGTTGATATTGCATCATGGCATAATTTCTGTCATTTTTTATCGGGGTACCCTAGCAATGTAGTTGGTTACCGGATGGTCAACGGTTGCTATTTTTCCCACCCCGAATAGTTCGCTTGGGTCACCGTTCCACTTTTAAATAAAGCTCATTATTAACACCTAGCGATAGAGCATTCATTATCTGAGTTCAATATTCATTCAAGTTATAATTTGTTGGAACTACGTTTGACCTGAATCCTACTTCAACGGGATATGTAAGCGCCATAACGGCTCGGTCATGTTCCCCGTAAGCTTTCCATTATTTCAAAGAGGAAACTGGGGCAAAAATTTTGAGATCTCCAAACATTTCACAAAGGAGATAGTTGTTACAAAATTGAATACCGGAGGTTGTTAAAGCTTAAACATGGGCAAAATTTTTAAGGAATGCCCTAAAAAATTTCACCAAGGTTTTATTCTGACACTAGATTTATGAGGCATCACTCTGAGTTGGTTTGTACCTTTGCATTAATTTTTTGTACATGATGTTATATTCAGTGTATATCTTTGATTTAATTTATCTTGCATTTCATTAAAAGTTGATTGTTTGACATTTTTAAAGCTTGGGTGGTCCGCCCTTCAATGTGACTCATTCATTTTTCATTTTTGGTAATTTTTCTTTAAGTAGTGAAAATTTTTTTTTGTTAAATTTGGGTTGTCCACCCTTCAGTGTGACTCGTTGATTTTTCATTTCTATTATTTTTCTTTCAAAAAATTTCTTATTATTGTTCAAAACATATGTTTTATGCCATATCTGAACGAACTACTCAAACTTGATTCTCATCAATCAGATACGTAGGCAGCCCTTCTAGGATTCGGTATAAGATTTTTTTAATTTTTCTTAATTCTTTTTAAAATATTTGTATTTTTGAAATCATTTTTTGACTTGGTTGGAGCCAACACAGTTCAAGTGTGCATGTGAAAAATAATTTGTACAATAAAGAAGATTGACTTCTTATTAAACCATAGATTCTTTTGGTCCCTCTCTTTCCTACTTTTGTTACACTAGAAAATATTCTCTTGCATGCATTCAAGATAACAACAAAATCAAATTCATTGTTTCATGTGCATTGTGTGGTGAGTTTTGAATTAAATGCAATTGTGTTTCATTGTTGATCTAGAACTTGGCATGAATGTTGTTGAAGCAAAATTATGAGTTATGTTTGATTTGAAAAATGATTGTAGGCCTTTTTTGATCCGTTTGTGCCTTTCAAAGCCTACCAAATGACATTAATCCTTAATATGCCCCCTTTTAAGCCTTAATCCTTTTCTTTGGAAAACTACATTTTAGCATATTACCCTTTCTGAGTGCTTATATGCACTATCCCTCTTTTTGCCTGATTTTCTTGAGCGCAATGAAGTCGTGCAAGTTACAAAAGAAGATTCAAAGTTTAAATTTGTCAAAGAAAAAAGTTACAAAGTTCCTGAAAGTCAAGAAAACAAATATGACTACAAAAGTAAGAAGAAAGAGTTGAAAATTCCCCACAAGTTCAAGCAATCAAAATTTCGACAAAAGAAGAAGATTACTCCAAACAAACAAGAGAAACTTCAAAAGATTATGAGAAGGGTAAAAACTCATACCATCAAAGTTTCAAAAGAAGTCAAAAAGTGAAAAAAGAAGGGACAACAAGGAGGATCAAACTCTAAAGGCATAACAAATGTTGAAAGCACAGATTCAGTGCAATGCTCAAGAAGAGATTTACTTTTTCCCAAATGAATATCCTACCCTTCTCTATTCCTACATTACAAGCCAGTAACAAGCCCTACATGATTTCATTTCAAATGTTCTCACATTAGTAGAGATTTACATGAAGGCCAAGTTTATGGTATCACAATTACATATGTTGAATATTCTTATGAGTGTGAGTGTACTTCACAAATGTCCTCAAATCAAAACACTATAAATGTGTGCAAATTGAGACTTACTTTATAGTGAGGGCACTTGAAACATGATGTTAGGTCTAGTTCAAAGCCTTTTTTTGTAGCAAGATGAAAAAATATTGTCGTTACTTGAGTACATTTGACGTACCACACTTGAATCCATAGGAATTACCTCGAAGTCAATCTCAGTTGAAAGAGAAAGAATTGTGAGAAATTTTTGTACATTACTATTATTGGTGCTAACTAAGTTAAAATATGTTTCATTGTTTGTAAAATAAAAATGGGTTGACACCCACTTTTCAATACTTGTCCAAAATAACTTTTGGACCGTTTCATTGTTGATACTTGTCCAAACAAACTTTGTGGACCGTTTCATAGTTGAAATTGTATTTTTAGGTCATCATACCCTTCAAAATGACATCATTTTTAAATTTGGGTCGTCATACCCTTCAAAATGACATCTTTTTAAATTTAGATCGTCATACCTTTCAAAATGACATCTTTTATAAATTAATTTATTTTCTCAAATAAAATGATAATTTTGTAAAGTTGGTTTGTCATACCGTTCAAAATGACACTTTTTGTTTGCTATTCCATTTAAATTGATACATATTTTCTATTCATGATGTTATTATGTTCAAAACATTGCATTGGTTCATCACTTTGTTCATTGTTTGGGAAAAGGCATGGATTCCCCTCTAAACTTGTACCGAAAAGTCAGTCACACGCTTCAACTATCATAACGATCTATTACACACCTTTACTACTTAAAAGTGAATCTAATACCACCATGATATGTGCAACACCACTCTCAGAGTATGTGGTGTATTACACTCGCTGTCACGTCAATGCCATGTTAGAAATTGTATTTTTCTTAATATCTTTTTTACTTTCTTTTCTTTATTACTTAAGTTTTATTTTATTAATTATATTTTACACTAGTTAATTCCTAATCAATTCTTAAAGTTTTCTAATAATTATGTCTTCTTCATAGCAAAATGGTAAAGAAGAAACTTTTAGCAATGGCCACCAAGAAAATTGCCCGCAATCTGGAGTTTAGTTGTGGATTTGAAGAATTCTTCCATTCCAAAATGTACCCACAAGAAGGTTGCTTAAATTTTTTCCATTGATTGGTCATGTAAAATGAGCTTCCATTATTATTTGTTGCGGCGTGTAGTTGTAAATATTTTTCAGATCTGGGCATACATTCTTTGTTCTTTTTCCATGTTCTTCCTGGAGGCTTCTTCAAACATCGAGATACTAGAAAAAGAATTCTCTTCCCATTTTCAATCGATCACTCAATTCACTCAAAAATATCAGTCGAAGCTCCAGCAATTGAAACCTCCCAAAATTTTACTCCTATTTGAAGTAATTTGTTTCTTGGTTGCTTCTTGTTATTGGTTTATTGTAAGCTTAATGGGGTGTGAAGAAGATGAAGAGGGTGGGGTGTGAAGAAGAAGAGATGTGGGGGGTGGGGTGTAAGAAATATTTTGATTTTTTTTACTTTAATAATTATCTGACGCTCATGATTATTTTTTAAATTATTATTATTTTGCCATGTCAGCTTTAGGGGGTAAATAAATTCACTTTCAAATAACAGAGGTGTGTAATAGGTCATCATGATAGTTTAAGCGTGTAACTGACTTTTCAGTACAAGTTCAAGGGGGAATCTATGCCTTTTCCCTTCATTGTTTATATAAGTTCAAGTTTACATAATTTATGTTGCTTTTATGTTACATTTGTTACTAACATTGTTATTGCAGATTTTTTGATACATTATTCATGTAAAATCCAAGTTAGGTCGTTCGCCATTAAAGACACATGTTGGTTGTCACCTCCATCTAGGTGACACGTAAGTTCAAGATTGGGTCGTCCCCCTTTAAAGAGACATACTGGGTTGTCACCTCCCTCTAAGTGACACGTTATGTTCAAGATTGGGTCGTCCGCCTTTAAAGAGACATGTTGGGCTGTCACCTCGTTCAAAGTGACATGTTATATTCAAGTTGGGTCATCCGCCATTAAAAATACATGTTGGGTTGTCTCGTCCCTCTAAGTGACACGTTAAGTTCAAGATTGGGTCGTCCTACATTAAAAAGACATGTTGGGTTGTCCCCTCCCTCTAAGTGACACGTTAAGTTCAAGATTGGGTCGTCCGCCATTAAAAAGACATGTTGGTTGTCACCCCCATCTAAGTAACATGTAAGTTCAAGATTGGGTCGTCCGCCTTTAAAGAGACACATTGGGTTGTCACCTCCCTCTAAGTAGCACGTTAAGTTCAAGATTTGGTCATCCGCCTCTAAAGAGACATGTTGGATAGTCACCTCCTTCTAAGTGGCACGTTAAGTTCAAGATTGGGTCGTCTGCCTTTAAAGAGACATGTTGGGTTGTCACCTCGTTCAAAGTGACATGTTATATTCAAGTTGGATCGTCCGCCTTTAAAGAGACATGTTGGGTCGTCACCTCGTTCAAAGTGACATGTTATATTCAAGTTGGGTCTTCCGCCTTTAAAGAGACACGTTGGGTTGTAACCTCCCTCTAAGTTCCACGTTAAGTTCATGATTGGGTCGTCTTCCTTTAAAGAGATATGTTGGGTTGTCACCTCCCTCTAAGTGACACGTTAAGTTCAAGTTGGGTCGTCTGCCTTTCAAGAGATAAGTACAACCGTCACCTCGTTCAAACTGACATGTTATTTACATAGTCTTCCTTTCAAAGAGGTACACAACCTTCGCTGTGCAATTTTGAAGTAACATCAAAGGTATGTAACTATTTTCAGTTTACAATCAATACTTGCCTTTTGTTTATTATTTTCAGCCCCGTTGGCGGATGTAGAGTATTGTTCAAAATCTCTACTAACGTCTCATATTTTTTTTTTCAAAGTTTATCAAACCAAATTTGGGTTCGTCAACTTTGTTTGACCAAGATCTCTTTCGTCCATCCTAATCAAACAAAGGGATAAGTTATTGACACCAAATTTTGGCCTGATATTTTCAAAATTAAATACTTATAAGTATTTTATTTGTTAAATAGTTCAAAATACATGTTTTGTAATTTTAATGCAATTTGTTGATAATTATTCTTATTTCTTAAAATTTTAGGATTTTTATCGGTTAATTTTGTTTGTATTGTTTGGATTACAATCGGCTGAATAATGTTTAAATATTTGTTTGGTTTGATTAATTCATTATTTTGTGTTAAATTACATTTTTTATATGTGATTGGTTACATTTTATTTAATATTCATTTTATTCGTTAGATTTATTAATATTTGTTTTGATATTTTGCGCAGTCTAAAATTTCAATCAAATATGGATAAGATTGCATATACAGATATTTTATTAACCAGTGGTTATGGCCCACAGTTATAAGATAATGATATTGTATATTGGTGGTTTTCAATTTCCTATTTAAACAATAGATTGATCATTAAGTTAATAGTAGTGGATAATTATTGAATTTGGGAGTGTAATTTTCATATTTTTTAATTTTCTAAATATTTTTTATTTGTTCTTTGCCTTCTCCGACAAGTTCATCGGGGTTCTGGTGAATGACCAAAGTTTCTGTCCACACCCATCACAATATCTCCCCATATCCCTCTTCTCCCCTTTTCTAGTGAAACCTCACCGGAACACTACCAAACAGAGCTCGAAAACATAACAGTCCCCGAACCCCCATTTTTTTTCTTCCTTTTTCGGTCACTGTTAAAAAAACAAACCCCCTTTTTCTCCTCCTTTTCGTTGTTCTCCGGTCAGCAATACCAAACGACCCAACATCACCAAGTAGCGATCAATCAGCCATCAAAATCCCTCCATCCGCCATATTTTTCGACGAACCAAACCCACCCCTCACCTTGTCCAGACCACCGCTCAACTACAACAACAACAACCAGACACGAGGTGAGCTTCATGCTCCGCGAACAAACTCTTCCCCTTTCCCTTTTTTTCAATTTTTTTGTTTGTTTTGCAGGTCGCCAGAGAGCTCGAAGCTCACACCATCAGACCCGCATCATTGCAACGCCGATTCTGGCAACAACAACGCCAACTCCGGCGAGCTCGAAGAGTCTATATACAACTACATTTTTATCATTTTTGCACCTGAAAGGTACCAGATCTGGCCAAAAACTCACTTCGGTATTTTATTTTTATTCTTGCTCATTCATTGTTGTGATTGAAGTCATTTTTGGTTATTTTTTTATTAATTGCTAATTTGCTGGTTAATTTTTGTTTTTTTTTTTTGTTTTTTTTTTTATTTTGTTATTGGGTTAAGTTATATTTAGATAATGATTTTGAGTTTTTATTGCTGCTCTACCTTGTTCATGAATGGTTTGTATAATTTTCATGTTTATTTAGTTGGTGGTTGCTGTGTTATTTTATATTATATTATTTCTTATCCATTTTGTTGACTTATTATTATATTAAGTGTTGTCTGTTTTGTTTTACTGTAATTATGTGAAAGTCATGAATGGTTTTAATAATGTTATTTTATGATTATAATTAATTGTTATTTTTGTATTGACATTGTTCACTGTTTTACGGGGTTACTTTATTATTGGTTTCTTCATTATATCATTAAATTTATTCTTTAAGAAAATGTTAAAATATGCCAATGAAAAAATCTCTCGGTCGGTTTTTGAGGCCCTCCAATTTTAAAGGACGGAAATTTAGTTTAAGTTGTATTACATTACAAGTTAAAATTGACCGATGAAGAAATTACCGTCGATTTCAAAGGTCTTCCATGTTAATAAGACGGGTTTTTATTTTTAAGTTATTATTTAATTCATTTATTTTATTCATATTTATTTCTTACTAACACTTTTACTAAGTGTCTTGACAGGTACCTCGAGTTACTTCCCATTGAAGCTACTCGAATGAAGTTTGAATTATATTTTTTTGTTCATTATCATGTATATTATTGACGTTAGGCAAACTTAGGTCGTTTCTTATATTATTGTTTTATTTTATTATTTAAGTTTTGTATATTACATGTTAATTTTACTTGTATATTATTTTATCTCCTCCTCAATTTGAAAAAAAATGAAATCAGTCGGGAACCACAATCGTGAATTTCGAAGGATGCCTAATACCTTCCCTTTGAAATAACTTGAACCCTTACCTAAAATCTATTGGTTTCGTACACATTTATTTTTTATTAATTTATCAATTGGTTTCTTAGTTTTGCCTAAAATTAGGTGGCGACTCTGTTTTACCCTTTTCCCCTTTTAAAAATTCTTTTATTCTTTTAAAATTTGATTTACTTTTTGAGTCCCCGTGACGTTGCGCCTTCTCAAAGGATGTCAACGTTAAATTGGGTAGATTTTGTATTTTTGGAACCAAAATTTACATGCCACGGTAGTATCGAATGAAAACCAGCAAATCACTTTGTTTATGGATAATGGCTCTGGCGTAAATGAGGAGTATATAACTTTTGTTTATGCTAAATGTAGTGACATAGAGAGGGTGGACCTATGGGATAGCCTTGCTAACATGAACTCTCAAGTGCGAGATGCTTGGTGCATAAGGGGAAATTTTAATGTTATCCTGGACACCTCCGAAAAACTATGAGGAAAACCGTATCGGGCAAGTAAGAGCTTGGATTTTGCCAATTGTATGGTGAGATGTGGGGTGGAAGATGCAGGTTATGTGGGCTCTACTCACACCTGGCGCAACAACAGGAGGCCAAGAAAGAGGATATGGAAAAGGTTGGATAGGGTGCTTATCAATGATTATTGGCTTCATAAGTTCCAAAATATTATGGTAAGGCATCTGAGCAGGACAGGGTCGGATCATAGACCTTTACTGGTGGAATGTTTTGACAACCAACAAGAAACTATCAAATACTTTAGATTCTTAAATTTCTGGATCAATCAACTTGATTTTTATGATGTGGAAAAGGAATGGGGAATCCATGTTAAGGGTAACCCTATGTGGATCATGCAACAAAAACATAAGAATTTGGGTAAAAATCTTAGTGTTTCTTCTAAAGACGCGATGAGAGATATCTTCCAGAAAGTTGAGGAAAGGGAGGAGACAGAACATACTTGAAGATATTGATGGTATGGATAACACTGAAGAGTCCAGAGTTGATTTAAATAAGGGTCAAGCGGAATATGTTTCTTGGATGGCAATGCAAGAGGCTTTGCTAAAACAGAAAGCTCAATTTAGATGGTTTAAGGAAGGAGATAACAATACAAGGTACTTTCATGATGTTATCAAAGACAGGAGAAGAAGGCTTCAGATCCATAGAATACAAAACCACAATGGCAATTTGATCCAATATAGTGATAAGATTGGTAAGGTTACTGACAAACACTTCTCTAAACTTTTTATTTTCCCTGAACCTATGGTGGATGACAAAGTTTTGTCTTGCATCCCTGAATGTATCACTGATGAGGATAATCTTATGTTGTCCACTATGCCTAATGAAGACGAGATTAAAATGATTTTTTTTTATATGAGTCCTACTAGTTCTACTGGACCAGATGGTCTCAATGGCATGTTTTACCAGAGATATTTGGGATTTATCAAACATGAGTTAGTGAATTTTTTCCAAAGTTTCTTCAAAGGTCAGGTTCTGACAAAACACTATTCTCATGTTTGCCTTGTTTTAATCCCGAAAGTCAATTCTCCCTCTAATTTTGTTGACTTTAGACCCATTAGTCTAAGAAACTTTTCTAGTAAGTTGATCTCCAAGATTCTTGCTAGAATACTTAACACTCTATTACCTAAGTTGATATCCCTTAATCAAAGTGATTTTGTGAAAGGCATGCTCATCACAGATAATGTTCTCTTGGCTCATGAAATCGTTCAAAGTATTTCTCAGCCTAACGTGGGTGGAAATGTTGTGATAAAGTTAGATATGGCTAAAGCTTCTGATAGGATATCTTGGAAATTTCTTATATCGGTTCTTAGGAACTTTGGTTTCTCTGTTTGGTGGACTGAGATTATATGAAAATGGATGTCTTAGATGTGGTATTCTATCATCGTCAATGGTAATAGAACTGATTTATTTACCTCATCCCAAGGTTTGAAGCAAGGGGATGCCCGATCGCCTTCTCTCTTTGTTCTGGGATCTGATGTTCTTTCAAGAAAACTCAATAATCTTTACAATCATCCTAAATTTTACCCTTTTTCTATGAGTATGAATGGCCCTCAGATTAATCATCTGGCATATGCAGATGACATGGTCATTTTCACTGCTGGCAAAAGCAAGGCAATTAAAGTTGTCATGAAATAGGTAAGGCTATATGAAAAAAGCTCCGGGCAAAAGGTTAACGAGGAGAAGAGTTTTTTCTGCACTTCTAGTAAAATCTCACCCTTTAGGATCAATAGGATCATTGATAAAATGGGTTTTAGACACAAGCAATTTCCTTTTACTTATCTGGCGTGCCCCATATATACCGAAAAAATGAAAATCTGCTACTTCAATGATTTAGTTAACAAAATCACTACCAAACTTGCTAGGTGGCATGCCAAACATTTATCCTATGGTGGGAAGGTTGTACTTATCAAAAGTGTCATCCAAGCTATCCCTATGTATACTCTTGCAACTCTCAATCCCCTCAAAACAAATCTCACTCTCATTGAAAAGTACATCGCTAACTTTTTTGGAGGTACTCAGGATGACAAAAACAAATACCATTGGAGTGCGTGGGATAAATTGTGCAACACCAATGATAAAGGAGGTATAGGTACTAAAACTCTGGTTGATATCAGTGAATGCCTTTCATACAAGAGATGGTGGAACCTGAAGACCCAACAATCTCCTTGGGCCTCGTTTGTTATGGCTAAATATTGTACCTGAGTACACCCTGTTGCTAAAGCTATCAATGCTCCTCAATCCAATACTTGGAGGAAACTTATGCAAATCAAACACAAGGTTGAAGAACACATTATTTGGAAGATCAATGATGGAGGGTGCAATTTTTGGTGGGATAATTGGACTGGAAAGGGTGCTTTAGCTAAGATTTTCAGTAACCAGTCCATTTATTCTAAAACAAAAGTTAGTGAACTCATTCAAGAAGGGCTCTAGGATATGAATAAGCTTGCTGAATTTCTTCCTGATCAAATGGTTAATATCATAGCTAATATCCATATTGGCAAGAGTACCAAGAAAGACATGGACATCTGGGAGCCTAAGACAGAAGGTATTTTTTCTACCAAGTCGGCATGGAACATTATTAAAACGCACAAAGAAGATGACTTCAGCACCAGTCAGGTATGGCACCCTAAACTTCCTTTTAAAAGTTCTTTTCTTGCATGGAAAATCATCCATAGAAAATATCCTTTGGGTGATACTCTATGCAAGTTTGGGATTGACAGGGAGTGTCTTTATGTTTGTTGTGCAAAAAAAAACAGAAGGAAACTAGGAAACACCTTTTTATAGACAACAACATAGCTAGAAAAATGTGGAACACTTTTGGGGCACCTCTCGGTATCTGTACTCATACAAATTAGAGGATCAAAAGAATACTCAGAAAATGGTGATCGACTAGAGGAAAAAGCAGCATCCAAAAAATGACCTTACACATAGTTCCTATTTTAATCTTATGGGAGATATGGAGACAGATGTGTCCTTGTAAATATGGTACTCAAAAGATGTTTTGGTGTAGAGGAATGGAGAACGACATCTGGGGGAACCTCAAGATGTCTATTAAGTTAGATTTTCCAACATTTGAGATGGCGAGGGAGAAAGTTCAACGAAACAGTGGAGCAACTTAGACATACTACCGAATGGAAGATGATTTAATGGATTAAACCAACCCGGGAAAGGTGAAACTCAACACAGATGGGAGTTTCTCCAACAAAGAAGCTGGCATTGGTGGCATAGTTAGGAATGAATATGCAACATGATTATGGCTTTTACATCAAAGATGGACTACGACAACAACAACAAAGCAGAGGCAAAAACGGCTAAGTATGGGATACAATGGTGTGCTCGGAATGGGTTAACTAATTTCCTAATTGAGCTAGACTCTATGATAATTGTGGACATGATAAAGAACAGAGGAACCAACAATCTTAAACTAAAGACTATAATCAAAGATATTGTGCAGATAATGAACAATATGAATTGTAGTATTGAACATTGCTTCAGAAAGGCTAACCAAGTGGTAGATGGACTAGCCAAATTTGGTGCCATCCATGAGGGAAGCCATATCTTTCAAAACTGGTAGCAGATCCATACTAGTTCCAAAAGAGCTTATCACTAGGACAAAAGCCAAATCTTTGTTAGTTAAGTTTACTTTTATACATATTGCTAGTCATGGAACTGGCAAATTTTGTTGAGTTCCTTTGAATTCAATGATGCATCAAGATGTAAGTTTTTTTCTGGAAGAAATAAGATGCACATCCATTCATGTATGTAATTTTTTTAAGTAAAGTGTAATTTTTCAAATGAAACTCTCAGCCATCACTCCCCGACAGTGGCACCATATTTGAAAACACTCAAACTACTCTCTAAAAAAAATCCAAAGAGTAAGTGGTCGTAAACAATATAAATACCTAACAAAGTATCGGGGTTGAATAACACACAGAGTGATATATCACATAGAATTCTATCAACAAATTTGAAATGTAAATCAATTCATTTACAACAATAAGAACATTTGGGTGGATGAATTCACCAAATTTATGAACAGGGTTTTGTTATTAATAGTCACAATTAACCTAAGACTATAGAAATTCAAATAAGTAACAAGTAATATAGGGGTGCATGGAATGGAAATCTATATCCCATATGGGTAATTGTGTTGCTCTATAGTGCGAGACACTCATGGATAGGCTGAGTCATCTTCAATGACACTAATCTTCTTTCGATCTCAAAACATCAGTTCATACAATCTCCTTTTTGTCTCATCTATGCGCATAACTAAAAAAATCAATACCTTACACTATACTCTCTTTCGATGCAGAAATAGGGAAAATAGATCTGACCAATAATCTCTATTTTAAAGCAAATTATACATATCAAGCCTAAATTGTAAGTATCAAACTAATTACCCACTCAAATCGATCTCTTTCGAGCATCAATCAGAGATCGAAAGTAGGAATTGAGTTTGCAACCATAACTCATAAAATAACCCCATGATAATTATCCCAAATCCATGTGTGAACAAAAACAAAATAGAGCATAACACAATACAAACTACATTAAATCAAAACCCAACCTCATAATTGCACCCCTAGACTTTGGGGTTTTAGCCATTCATTACAAAGTGTAAAGAAATTATACCTTGCATGAAAGAAGCCATGGGTAACATGAAAATAAGCAAATACAAGCAATACCCACTTTGAATTCAACTTCAAATTGTAATTTTCAAGAGCAAAGTTGAAAACCCCAAACTAAAAGTGTTCTTCAAAGTAAAGTATTTCTCTCTCTAAAAGTTTAGAGAAAAGGTATTTAGAATAGTCTCTCAAAGATTCAGAACCCTTATTTCTCTCTCCTTCGGGCTACTTATAGTTTCCCGAAATTTGGCCCAAAACGTGTGACCATTTCAGCAATGTTAGTCGGGCTTGCCGAGAACATTCGGTGAATCACCAATTGCTCCTTATCTCGTCTTTCTCTTGATTTAGGCTTAAGGTGTTTGAACATCAGTTGGAGAGCTTGTTTGAGTCTATCTTTTACATTCAACAGATCACGGAGTACCACCTCTGTTCTCCTTTCAAGCCTTCAATTTTTCTTCCAAGTACTGTCACCTTTTGTGATGGTCAACAAGTTCGCCCCTTGCATTAGGTGAGTCGTCATTCCTCTTTGAGTTCATCGACCTGCCTGAACTAATTCAAGTATTGAACATTATCAATTTGGGTGATGGTGTGCCTATTGGGCGATCCAACATTCTTGTTAGGCAATCGACATTGTGGAGTTTACACTTCTTTTCATGTTTTGGTCATTCTTTGAATCATTCATCCTTGCCTTGATCCTTATCTTTCATAGCTACAAATCATCAAAATATCATTAAAATAAGATATAATTATGCATTGAGGACACTAATTATTAAACTAAATAGGCCTCAAATGAGTGTAAATCTACCACTCATCAACTGGGCCAATGAATTGCAACCCGGTTATAAGACGAGCCTAGTAGTTTAGAAGAACACTTGATACCACTCACTAGTAGGTGTAGAGAATTGGAAAGGGCTCAGGCCCTGACCATTACTCCTCTGTTTGAAGAGAGAGAAAGCTCATCTAGGTCCACATGCTGTGCATCATTGGGGTCCGGTGAATCTGGTTCTAATGATGGTTCAAAAGTAGAGAGTGGATAGCCTGTAAACTTAGAGGTTGAGAGGTTGCACTTGCAAGAAATCTGGATTAATTCCACGTAATTATGGGAGGAAGCTCGATGGAAAATTCTGACTATGCGGGTTATCTAGTAACATGACATATCCCGCACATATAAAGAGAAGTTAAAGAGAAATATCCTGGAGGAACCACCAATATGCATTGTAAGGTTAAACGAGTTTCCTGATATCAAAGTGTTATTTGATAAATATTGCCCGGATAGGTAAGCCTCCTAACAAGTATAGTGCTAATATGGTGCGAGAGTTCTAAGTCGATATGCTATAATTGTGCAAAACAACACCCTAAAGGGAGAAAGCACAAGAAAGCAATTTATCTATGGTATTTAATTTAGTGTTCTACGTAACATTATAGAATACAAGTATAGGGATGATGTAGTTCAAGATGTAAAAAGGTTGATACCGGATGAGAAAGTGCAGCATCTTAAGTAGATTGCAAGTGTAATAGCAGTAAAGTGTGAGGACGCTGATTGGGTAACTAGGTGAAATCCAATAAAAAAAACCTCTTTGAATTTTGCAGCCATGTTTTGGTGGTTGATTATGTGCCACTTGCTGGTGCAAACAACAAATGAGAATACTCTAACACCGGAACGGGCTGTTTATTTGCAAGTATCATGCTCGGACAATCTTTGAATCTGGAAAGATACATCACTGAGGAGATCCTAGAAAGGGATTTAAAGGAAAACACCAGTATTCCCTTTCCATGCCTTATCTTTGCACTCTATGATGAGGCAGTTGTCTCGATCTATGTATAGATCGAACTTAATTGAGGTCACCTAAATTAAGGACATGAGTTTGATTTGAGATGATGTAAACCTGATGAGTCGGGGATTTCAACTCATTTAGGACTTATTATTCAAGGATTTAGTGTCCTCAATGCCTATTTTATGCTCATAACTGATGTTAAAATGTTGATATGAAGCAATGAAGGTGAAAGAGTAAGGAAAGGACATTACGAGGTAAATAGGAGTGAAAAAGCTGAAAAAGTTGAAGGAGAGAAAAGCTGGTACTCGCCAAAGCCACTCGACGAGTCACCGAATGGACTTTCAGCTCGCCTAAAGTTCCAGTATGCCAGCCCATGGACAAAACCAACTTGGAGAGCAAACAAGAGACTCGGCGACATGCCGAAGATATCGGAAATGACGATCTGGCTCGCCAAAAGTTAAAGATAGATTTGATGAAGAAGCCACGCCAAAAAGGCAAGAAGAGGAGCAACTCGACGCATCGCCAAACTGGTCGGCGAACACGACTTACTTCACTGAGTTGACTCTGTGCTGAAATTCTGGGAACGTATAAATGCAATTTTTAAAAGAAGAGAAGGAGTTCCCATATTGTTTAATTTTGAATTTTTGAGTTTTTACATTCTAGAATAATATTTTTACATTTTGTAGTAGAGATTTAGAGATTTTGAGAGTTTTAGCTTAAATTTCAGCATTTGGGAATTGCAGATCATTGTCAAATCAGATGGAAAACTTCGTTGGTAATGATTTCTTGATTTTCACTATGCTAGGCTAAAACCCCTTTTCTTGGGGGTGTGATTATATAGTTGAATGCGTTAATTAGCTAATGGGTGTTGTCGGTTACTGATTTTATTGTTGTTTTGAAGTGAGTTCAATTGATTGTTCAAGTTTTAATTGAGGAATTGTAGTTGCAAATACAGTTCTAGCTTAGTACTCTATACTTGCTTGAGAAAGAGGGATTAGAGTCGAATTATTAGTTGATAGTTGTATTGATTGCATCTTTAAGAATCTAGCTTGAGAAAGTGGGTTTGATTGCATTCTTACAAATATAGCTTGAAAGAGTGGATTAATTAAGGAATGGGGTTGTTCCATTATGTTTTGCTTGTTGAGGTTCGAAAGAACTCGATTGATACGCAATAGTTGATTGAGAAATGGCTATTGCACTCAAAACCTAGCCTACCCGTTGAGATTCAACATCTTTGAGTAACTAGTAATCACCCATTACGCGAATTTAGCATTCAACTTATCACCCTCCTAACGACCAATCTCTACGTGTTTACTTCCAGTTTTAGTTGTCATAAATTGGTAGCCCAAATCCCCCCATTTGATATTAATCATCGAAACTTTGTGATTTACTTTAATGTTGCGAAACCTCTACTTCTACAAACGATTAGGACACAATTTTACTTCTTAAAAAAATTCTCTACTGTATCACTCCCTGTGGGATCGACCCCAACTCTTAGTTGGATTTATACTTGTTAGCGACTACCTACACTTAGAATTTGATGAAGTGTAGTTGAGCGTTATAAGAAATGGCGCCGCTACCGGGGAGTGGTGTTTAAAATTCTTTTATTGAAGTTTAGTCATGAACTGATTTTGTTGTAGTTGAATTATCTTATTTGTGCTCTTTGTTGGCTGCTATAAAACAGGTGAAGAGATGAGTGTAAATGGGAGCAACGCTAGCCAACTTGGAAACAACGATGACATCAGTAATTTGCACGATGTCAATGACGATCAGTTGGGAAGTGCGGTTGCTATTCGATTGCCTCCAACCGTGGGAAATGCGTTGTTTCATGTGACCAACACAATGTTGCAGCTATTGCAAATGAAGGGTCTCTTTGGAGGACTCGCTCATGAGGACCCTCATGACCACATCTGAAACTTTGTGGATGTGTGTGGGTCATTTTATTTCAAAAACATCACTAAAGAGTCAGTCTGACTTCGTTTGTTTCCCTTTTCTCTAATGGGGGAAGCAACTAAGTGGTTGACCGAATTACCAAGGGAGTCCGTTACTTCTTGGGAGGAGCTCACTGATGCGTTTTATGAAAGGTTTTTTCCTCCTTCAAAGATGGTCAAGTTGAGGGATAACATTCAGAACTTCAAGCGAGTGGATGTCGAACATATCCACGAGACATGGTTAAGGTTCCAAAAGTTGCTGCTCCAATGTCCAACTCACGGGCTATCAGACAATGTGTTATTACAATATTTTTACCGAAACCTCGACACGGTCAACAAAGCTGTGGAAGACCAGCTCATTCGAGGAGGAATCATGAGACAATCATTTGAAAGAGCATCAGCCCTTCTTGATGAGATGACGAAAATAAATCGTGCATGGTACACTAGAGAAGATCATGTGTCTCCTTTGAACTTTGGACTGACAAACGAACAAATGGAAAAGAACCAGGAGCGAGATGAAACACATGGACAAAATGATGACCCAAATGGACATATTATCAAAACATGTCATGGGAAGCGTCTGCAAAGCTGTAAATGCTGTCGGAATTAATAGTGGTGTAAACCTTGATGAAGCACACTTTGAGGCCATGTACAATGAAGAAGTGCATTTCTTGTCAAACCAAACGGGGGGTTCTCGTCCAAACTATCCAAGACCGGGCGGGAATCAAAGTTAGAATAGAGATCGAGTTTGTGAATGGCGTGACCGTGGTGCAAATTGGAGGGATCGGGTTTGCGACAAAGATCACTATGTGCCTCCCCATGAGAGTCAAAAGCCAAAAGAGCCAAGGGTTGATCCTTGAAATTTCCGCACCGAAGATATGATTGCTCGTATTCTGAACAAAGTGGAAGGATCCGACAAGGTGCTAAAGGGAATAAAAGATGACGTCTCTTCTCCTAACCAAACGGTCACATCACACTCGGTGTCTATTAAGCAGTTGGAAACACAGATGGGTCTGATCTCGGCCCATTTAAATCCAAGGCCAAAAGGGGGGGCTCCCAAGTGATACTTTGGTGAACCTGAAAAATGAGACATGATCCCATGGCCACGTGTGCCACGATGTTAAATAAGGTGCTTCTTGGGAGGCAACCCAAGTTTTACTTTTTTTCATTCAAATAACGTTTGTTGGATATGCAGGTTCAAAATTCAAAGTTTGGGAGAAATAGGCTAATGGGTGAGCTCAGATCCCAATCGGTGGATCACCGAGTGGTTTGGCGAGCCCGATGTTGATCGCCTTTTCGACCAACCAAATGGTTGGAGTTCTGGTAATTTCGGCGGACAAAAACCCATTCGGAGCTTCGCCGAGTTGATCGGCGACACTAATGAGGATCGTCGACTGAGGCACGAACTGTAGGGTTAAAAGTCTTCCAACCATTTAAATTCAAAACCTCTCCTTATTTTGCATTTTTCAATCCTTTCACTCTCTCAACTTAATATTAGATCTTAGTTTTTACTAAGTTTTTTTGTGGGTGTCGTTGTGTTATTGGAGTTCATTGCATTACCCATTTTTGCTTTTCCCCGCATCGTTTTTTTGTCTACTTCTGAGGTTGGTGTTCCAAATTTGCCTTAATTTCTTGCCGTATTCTAAGAATGTTTGTATAGTTGTTGGATCTATTGTGTGCCCTTGTGTGTTTAATTGATTAATTGAATATTGTTGGGTAATCGAGCATGTTAGATTTGGTGTTTTGCCTAGTTGAGTTTAAGGTTTGGGTAAATTGTTTGAATGGCGGATTTGCATGTTGGGCTTGGTGTGGGTGAAGGCTAAGTAACCCAAATTTAGCCAAATAACTCTAAATTACCCAATGATGGATCGGGTAGCGTCGTTCTTAAGGGCAAAGACGATGTTTGGTTGAATCTAGGTAAATTGGGGGAGGTCTGAGTACCCCGGGGTTAGTATTGGTATGGGCCAGTCATGAATTGCATAGAATGGGGCTTGAATTTGGTTATCGTAGGTTGTGTGTTGAGAATTGGGAGTCGGGGTAAAAATCTGGCACGATGGGCCATTTGGCGAGCTTAGTCGAGCTCGCCGAATGACTCGGCAATTCGCCGACTGACACCCCTCATCGCCTTGTTGACTTGAATTATTGTTGGCTTGTTATGTAACTTTCGGTGATATGCATGTGCTCGCCGAGTTAACTCGACGACTCGCCGAATGACTTTGATCTCGCCCTTTTGAAGCCCAGTTTTTGGCAATTACTCTGTAAAATTCGGCGACTCACCGAATGGCCTTTTACATAGTTGTTTTATGCTGAATTTCTGATATTTTATTCTGTGGTTTTCGGAGAGCTCTTTAAGGCTCGGCAAATGACTTTTGCGACTCGCCAAGTTGATCGGCGAGTTTTCCTACATTTTTGAATCTTGATATTTTACTAACCCTTTGTAACCGCATTTATTTTGTTTGCCAGTTTTGACAGATATAGCAAGACCAAAAGTCCTAGCAAATGGTCCTCAACCTCGAAAAAGGGCAAAAGGGTGCTAATTGCTGCGGAGGTTGCACTTCCACTATCTACAAGACCTCGACCCACTCAAGCTAGTGGTCAGGGTAAGGGTAAACAACCTATGGAGCCAAGTTCGAGCAGTTCCAGCTCTGACAGCATGGGTGTCTACTACACCCACCTCACTACATCTACTTCTGAAAGTGAGAATGATGAGGGATCTATAACTCCAGGTTATGAGTCAGAGCCAGTTGACGATCAGACATTGAAATACAGACGTGCTGAGTTACGCTCCAAGGCAAAGCATTATCCGACACGGCTCCCGGCACTCTTGACACCTCCACCACCTCCAGCACAGGCAGCAGAATAGGCACCACAAGTGCCTCCAGCCCAAGAACCTCCACCACGCTCGATGAACAGGCTGAAGGCTGACGGTATGAGAACAATTCTAGAGAAGAAGAGGTTGTTCACTGATGGGGTTGTGGACAGATATCCAACAGTGTAGGACACACTCCGGTTCCACAAATTTGAGCAATTCACAAAACCCAGAGTTCGTACGTGCCTACATGGGTCTGAGAGTTCTACGAGAGTTATGCCCAGTTACTCCCGAAAGGGAAGAAGAAGGTTGGAGCAGCGGTACCGTTAGTGTTTGTTGAGGTGCGTGGAAAGAAAATCAAGTGCAGTGAAATGGACACCAATTAATTTCTAGCTTGTACAGTCCGGCTGACGCACACCTTGACCACTATGCTTAAGACCAAGTTGTCAGACGACTTGAAGTGGTGGTTGGCCCCATTACTGTTTGATGTGTCTCCTCTACGGATAGAGGCGGGGGTCTCGATTGAGAAGAGGGATATTCATGTTACTTCTTGGTACTGGTTCGGGTTCATCAGCAGCACCCTGATGCCGTCTCAGAATGAGTCCATCCTACGGCACCCAAAGGCTGCACTTCTGGGGTGCATTATTTATCGAGAGAGGCTTTATTTGGGGTCGATTATTGCGCAGGAGATGGCCATGAGGGCCAAACTGACTCAGACCTCATTACCCTTCCCAGTCCTCATCAGTGATCTATGTCACCGGGCTGGAGTGTCGTTTGTGGCCAAGACTGATGTTGAGGTTACTACTACCTCTTCTACTGACATCCGAAGGATCAAGGCAGAGTATATGAAGGATGAGTCCGAGCGGAGGAAGGCAGCACCGGTAGAAACATCCCCAACTATCGATGTAGAGACTATGGAGACGGATACTACTCCTCCTACTCTGGCAAGTGAGCCAACAAGTATGCCTAACTCCTCTGGCCCCTCTACTTCTATTGCTTCTACTACCTCCCGCCCCTCATTGACTCAGGCCATGATATATAAAATGGGCTACCTCGCATATTCGGCCGATGTGTGAGCTTCGAGGGTTAAGGCAGTTGTCCTAGTTATGATAGAGAGAGCTATAGTTGTGGCTTTAGCTCCTCTTTAGGAGGAGCTGAGGGGACATTGTGAGCTGATTACGTCTCATAGCCTAGCATTAGATGCCCTCACCGTGCAGGTTGAGGCGTGTAAGTAGGGTGGTCGACAGTCGGAGGATGTGATAGCCTTGAAGGCTGATATTGTTGGATTGCGGTGTGATGTGAACGAGCTTAAGTCCACTGACATTTCTATTTATTGAGGCAATGTGGACATTCCCGAGGGTCTTAGTTAAGAGATACCAGCTACTTCTGAGATCCCTCCGGCTACTCTGACCGGAGATGCTGTTGTAGCTGATGATGGTGATGAGTCGGATGCACCAGATACTGATGAGGTGGCCTTAGCGACTCGTGCAGAGGTGGTATATGAAGACTTGGAGGACCTTGAGGGTGATTTGGTTCAGGTAGCTACGGAGGCCTCACTTTGGGACACATCGATGATTGTTCCAGTGGATCAAGCCCACTATTGGAGGAGCGCCAGGCGCTGATGTCTAGATTGAGAGAGCCCCAGTTACACAACGTTCACCTCAAGCTTAGCCTGACAGGGGGATCTTAACTCTCTTCCTATTTTTTTATTTACTTTTGAGACATGCAGTTTTTCTTTCACATTGAGGAAACAGTTTCATATTTTTCATGGGGTGATGGTATCTTGATACCTATCCTCTTGGTTGTATTTATTTTGTTTTGTTTTATTTCATTGACTGTCGGATGTTTAGTTGTTTTTAGTGATTCTATAAGTGTTTTTAGATATGAATCGTCTCCTTGTGTTGCTTGAATGGGAATGAAGATTGTTGAATGCTTTTGATGTTCTCTTGCACATTTGAGTGTCAGTTGCGATAAATACCGATGACTTAAATAGTGCTCTTGATTGAAGGATATGTTTGTGCAAGTCCAATGAGGCAAATTTAAGTTACATAAGTCATGTGTGAACTCTTAGCATCTCATTGTGACTAGTCGATTGTCGAAGTGAGTCTTGTAATGATCGTTGCACGCGAGCTTAACTTGTAGAGTCATGATCGAGGATTGTGTTGAATGCCTTATGTGGTGAGGTTTTCTTGAAATATGTGCTTGGTGATACCTAGAACTTGCCCCGTTGGTCCAATTGACTAGCATTGGTGAATGAAAGAAATGATCTTAGGCACAATTTTTTGAGAGTGAACCAAATTGCTATTATACCTCTTTGTGACCACCTTGTGAGATTGTGAACGTTGCTCGGCAGCATTTGAGCCTAACCTTTTCTTTGGATGAAACATGAACACATTTTTTCCTTTCCTCCCCACCTAAAACTTTCATGAAGCCTTGGTCCGTTTGAATAGCCAACTTAGGCCAAAAGCCTAAGTTTGGGGTGTGGTGAAAAATGAGGAAATAAATTGAGCAAGAAGTTTGTAAAATTCACCCTTGAAGAATTGTGTTGAAAAAGATGGAACCCCTCCATATAAGAAAAATAAGGAAAGAAAGAAAAGCAAAAGAAAAAGATTGAAAAAAGAAATTTTCAATTTGTGCATTGGTGGAAAGAAAAGGGGTATCCAATGAGCCATACATGAATTTTTGTTCTTGAATATACCTAGGGTGGGTTGTGAAGATGAAAAGAGTGAAAGAAAAGGAGAAGAAGTGAAATTCAAGCCATGTTTCATGAAGGTAGAAGTCACTACGCCAAAATGAGCACACCTTTACCCTCAGCCTTGTTACAATCCTTGAAAGATCTTGGTGATCTTGCATAAGCCGAATGATGTATTGATCAGAAAATACGGGCAAGCCTATGGGTAAAATCATGCATATGTTTATCATTGAGAGTGTGAGAGTTGATTTTGATTCCTTAAGTTATAATCTTTGATGAGCTTTGTGAGAGCATGGAATCATTCTTGATGTGAGGGCATTCAAATACTCTTGTTGAACTTGAATTTGCATTTGAAGTGAGCATTGTGAGCTTGACCTCTATTTGATGATGGCTAGTCATAGTTTGAAACTTCTAGTGCATAATTGAACATTGCATGGGTAGATTGAACCTCGTGTGCATTCATGTTGACTCTCAAGTAGCACTATTTGTAGACATCCTTGTTGGCCTGATTGATCTTGTGTTTTACTTGAGGACAAACCAAAGTTTAAGTTGGGGTGTTGATGAGTCAGGGATTTCGATCCATTTAGGGCTTATTATTCAAGGATTTGGTGTCCTCGATGCCTATTTTATGCTCATAACTGATGTTAAAATGTTGATATGTAGCAATGAAGGAGAAAGAGTAAGGCAAGGACATTACGAGGCAAATAGGAGTGAAAAAACTGAAAAAGTTAAAGGAAAGCAATGCTGGTACTCGCCAAAGCCACTCGGGGAGTCGCCGAGTGGACCTTTAGCTTACCTAAAGTTCCATCATGCCAGCCCATGGACAAAACCAACTTGACGAGTAGACAAGCGATTCAGTGACACGCCGAAAAGATCGGGGTAACGATCTACCTCACCGAAAGTTACAGTAAGATTTGATGAAGAAGACACGCCAAAAGGCGAGAAGAGGAGCAACTCGGCGCACCCCCAAACTGGTCGGCGAACACTACTTACTTCACTGAGTTGACTCCGTTCTGAAATTTTGGGAGCGTATAATTGCAATTTTCAAAAGAAGAGAACGAGTTCCCACATTGTTTACTTCTGGGTTTTTGAGTATTTATATTCTAGAACATTGTTTTTACATTTTGGAGTAGAGACTTAGAGATTGTGAGATTTTTAGCTTAAATTTCAGCATTTGGGAATTGCAGATCGTTGTCAAATCAGATGGAAAACTTCATTGGTAACGATTTCTTATTTTTCACTATGCTTGGCTGAAACCCCTTTTTTTGGGGGTGTGATTATGTAGTTGAATGCGTTAATTAGCTAATGAGTGTTGTTAGTTACTGATTTTATTATTGTTTTGAAGTGGGTTCAATTGATTGTTCAAGTTTTAATTGAGGAATCGTAGTTGCAAATGCAGTTCTATCTTAGTACTCTATACTTTCTTTAGAAAGAGGTATTAGAGTCAAATTATTAGTAGATAGTTGTATTGATTGCATCTTTAAGAATCTAGCTTGAGAAAGTGGGTTTGATTGCATTCTTACAAATCTAGCTTGAAAGACTGGATTAATTAAGGAATTGGGTTGTTCGATTGTGTTAAGATTTTTGAGGTTCGAAAGCTCGCTTGGAACGCAATAGTTGATTGAGAAATGGCTATTGCACTCAAAACCTAGACTACCCGTTGAGATTCAACATCTTTGAGTAACTAGTAATCATCCATTACACAAATTTAGCATTCAACTTATCACACTCCTAAGGAACAATCTCTACTTGTTTGCTTCCCGTTTTAGTTGTCGTAAATTGGTTACCTAAATCCCCCCATTTGATATTAATCATCGAAACTTTGTGATTTACTTTAATGTTGTGAAACCTCTACTTCTACAAATGATTAGGACACAATTTTACTTCTTAATCAAATTCTCTACTGTATCACTCCCTGTGGGATCGACCCCAACTCTTAGTTGGGTTTATACTTGTTAGCGGCCGCCTACTCTTAGAATTGGATGAAGTGTAGTTGAGCGTTATCAAAACTCAGTTGATAGAGTATGAGGACAACATTTAGCTTCTTTGGAAGACATGTTATTGGTTGATACGACACATTGGGGAGATCAGATTGATACTTGTATCCTTCTTTTGTTAGAGTTAGAGGCTGGTCAAATGATGGGGTAGACAGTAAGCTTGATACTTTGGCAGCCAAGTCTTACACCCCACCTCCTCCTAAGACTACATTAGCATCATGTCTGCCTGCCCATTTCTCTATGTTTATAGTGACCAAAGATTTCATCACCGGTCTAGCAAAATGGAAGACAAACAAAGCAGTAGTTAGGTCAGTTGTTGAAGCAATTGAAACCCTGGGTTATGTTCGCAGTTGAGGCATCTGATGCCTTTCTACGAGCATAATTTGAATAATTTTTGAAGGACTTCATGGCCGAATGGATGGCTTAGAAGAGAAGATTAAGACTTGATTGTTAAAGTTATAGGTGCTTAAGATTGGCAAGATCTATGGTGAGCTCTCTCTACTCCAAGAGGAGGCTACAACACTGTCCACATTACCAGTTCAGGTTGTTCCTAACCCTATAGAGGTGGAGCCGGAGGAGTCACCTATGATTTTTGATTTTTTCACACATGAAGAGAATGGATACCGATGGTGATGAGAGTGACCTATAGAGGACACTTCATAGAGAGCCTAGAGAGATCAGTGCAATATAGAGAGTGTCCTTAGTGGAGCTTTGCTTGAGAAAAGAGTCTGATCGAGAGCATATGCATAGAGCATATGTGAGTGTGGTAGCTGGAGCAGCCACACATTTGTAGGCAAAGTCATTGAGGCTCAGCCTTCTGTATTAAGTGTTGTGGAGACCACTAGGGATGCATCTACAATACCAACCACAACATCAGACCCACACGCCTAGGGCGCTACTGGTATGTCCCATCGCTATGTTTTTATTTTTGATGCCTTGAGGACAAGGCGTATAGTTTTTTCTAAGGGGTGGTTTTTTTATTCATTCGAGGTTTTTTATTTCCTTGTTTCTTTTCCCAGGGGTGTAATTTATATGGAACCAACATTTTTAGAAATGTTAGGTTATTGATGTGTAAGTAAAAGAAAACTAGGAATAAGTTAAGGCAATCAATAGGTTGTTGCTCCTTTTGATTGCAACGGAAAACCCCTATGAAATTTTGAATTATGTGCTGCATTATTGATATGTGACCTTCATGGATCTTCTTATGAAATTGTGAAAATTGATGTGGTAATTATTGCATTAGCATAAGCGTGATCCAAATAGCTAGTAGTTATAAGTGTGACCTTGTGCCATTGTGTATGTGATTTGCAATACATAGTTCTTACTCTATCTATAAATCTAAAATTTTCTGAGTTAGTCTCATTGATTCCATAAGCTAGTTGAGTCTAGAAAAGATCATAGGGCATTTTGAACTAAGTACAGTAAGCCTAAATGACCAACCAAATAATGAAATGAATCCGCTAATTTTGTTTTTGAGCCTTCATTAACCTTTCATTTTTCCAACCTATTTACCTTCTCACCTTTGATTATAAATCCCTATATTGGCCCTAATCCCTCTTGGGACACTAAGCTAAAACTTAGGCGAAGTTTCTAAGTTGACGGTGATTGTTGTACAGGTAACAAAAAAAGTGGGTATGACAAGAGAATACTAGTCATTGAATGACAATTTTAGTGTGGCATGTGCTGAAAACTAATTTTATTTTTGGAAAAAATGCAATGTAAAAGAGAAAAAAATGAAGAATGAAAAGGAAGCCACACTCATAGTTAAAACAGATGAATAGAGAAAAAAGGAGGAAAAAAGTGACATTCAATAAAGGTGGAGTAAAAAAAATGTAGTGTCAAGGAGAGTCGAGTCACTCAGTCCCAAATCTACCAAAACCATTCTGAAGCCTACATTACAAGCTGAACAAAGTCCTATAGTTATCCTGAATAGACTGTCAAAATGCAAAGGTGTAGAAAATTAAGGAAAGTCTATGGTGTTGTACTTACACTATTTGAACTTCTTTGTGAGCGCGAGTGTACTTGTTATATCCCAATTTAAAAGCAAAGTGAGTATGAGACTTATTTGTTGTGAGGGACCGAGTGAAGCATTGTATGATTAGCGGTTGTAGGGTAGTGTATCATTTGTGTATGAATGCTTGTCCATTAATTTCATGATAGATCCTTTAGCGTCAAGTTTAAGTGTTGAAGTGCACATATTTTTCTTGTATTAAAAAAGAGAGAAAATTTGAATTTACATGAAAGTAACTACCGTAACTATCCTAGGTTTCTTGTACTAAAGCGTTGTGTTAATGTCATTTTGTTGCTTGAGGACAATCAAATGTTTTAAAATGAGGGTGTTGATGTGCCTAAAGTTTTAAGAACTTTAGACGCTTAAAACATAGAAACTTTATGCATCTAAAGTATGCTGTCACGACCCAAAGTATACCCTAGGTGTAACATGGCGTATAGAACCCCGAAGGCCCTACACAAGAACCTTAGCATACATCATACAAGATAATAGAAGTAAAGTTGTGAAATAAATAGTCTAATATCATAAAAGATTTTTACAAAGCGGAAGTCTAGCATAATCTCAACAAGCCATCTATTACATAAAAAAGGAAGTGGTTGGGACGTAACCCATACACCACATAAAAATGTCTAAAAGGTGAAGTAAAAAAGAAATAAAAGTATCTCGGTCCTCGAAACATGAGGACTCACCAATTTTTGAATGCCAAGAGATCCACTAGCCAGGAGTATGAAAGGTAGGCGCATCGTACAATATATTATGAAACAATGTAGGCACAAGTATGCATTAGTACATGGAATGTAGTAAGTATGATAGCAATGCCTAAGAGTTATGAAATCATGTTAAAAAGGACTTTACATGACATGCAATGACCAAGCCAAATCATAAGATAAAAAGTTAGAAAACATAAGTCATAATCATGGTCAATGCAAGCTTAACATCATTAAAACACTTAGTGAAATACTTAAAAAAATAGTTAAGTTCATTATTGTGGGATGTTTACCATTAACCAACATAGTCTATATGAGCTAGAACATGGAATCCTGTGTACTGCTCCCAAACTGAAAAAAAGAGTGTCCTACTTGCGAAGGTAAGGACGATGAGTTTGAGCTAAAATGGATCCACTAGCTCATGTCTATCTGAGACAACATCCTATGGTAGCATATAGTTCACTGACTTAGAGATTGCTACTTAAGGTCCACGGACGCTAAACGAATCGTAAAATCCCACTCGGTGCAAAGTAAAATCCCATGTAATAGTCATTAATCATGTACATATTATCATCCATGGAAAGGCACAATTAAGCAACCAAAACAATCTAGAGTTCATTTAAAATAGCTCCTAAGACTTGATTCAGCTTAGGTGAGAAAACCTTTCAACCTTATGAATCCTTATGTGAGAAAACCTTTCACAATCATGATCTTAGTAGCACGCGAGAAAATCTTTCACAACAACAACATTGATACTTCTCTCAAAGCATCCTTAAATCACTTACATCTCTTACATAAAAGCATGCATATCTTTATAAAAAGCCTAAATCATAGTTCATAAGCTTCATCATACGTTCATAGGTTAAAATCATGGATAATCTATGGGTTCATATGAATTCAACTCAAAAACATGTAATTACTTCAATTCATACATTAAAAAATAGAAAACAATCAATTAAATAGTAATTAAAAATAACTCATATCTTTACATCACCTACAATTAAATAGTAATTTAAAAGAACTCATATCTTCTCTCAAAGCATCCTTAAATCACTTACATCTCTTACATAAAAGAATGCATATCTTTATAAAAAACATAAATCATAGTTCATAAGCTTCATCATATGTTCATAGGTTAAAATCATGGATAATCTACGGGTTCATATGAATTCAACTCAAAAACAAGTAATTACTTCAATTCATACATTAAAAAATAGAAAAAAATCAATTATATATTAATTTAAAAGAACTCATGAAGACTGAACAAACCCTAACTTTGAATTGAGAATCTAACTTGTAAAATTGGAAGGTCTTTGAGTAACCATATGGAGAAAAGTACTCCATAGGTGAATACCAATATACCTTAGTGATCAAGGTCCAATAGCTATGGTGAATTGAAGATCTTGAAGTGAAACCCTGTCGTTTCTTCCTTAGCCTTAGAGAGGATTTTGGGGATAAACTTGAAGGAAAATTTAGAATTTAGGTGAATGATTTAGAATGGGTAATTTTAGGACATAAATCACTTATATATGGCTTAGAATATGCATTAAAATGACATTGCTTAGATATTAAACACATAGGAGAAAAACCGAAATGACTCTAATGCTTATGTTCTTGATCTTTCTACTTTAATACTTAGCTACCATCAGATTAAATCTATATTCCGTTTGTGAAATAAGGATATGGAACCGTAGGTTAGAACGGAGGTAATAAGGAGTGAGTTCTAATTTATAAATAGAAGTAGAGATACACTCGCGCCTATAATAGGGATATACCTAGATTGTCTTATTTTGTTCATAAATGAGAAGATGGCTTAATGCACCTGAATTGTTTAGCCTATCAACGATGTAGCTAGGTGTCAATTTATGGTAGAAGGATAGAGGCTTGGAGGACCATCACCATATTATCAACCCTATGAATCAACAACTAGGATAGATAAATTAACAATCAAGAACTTAGTACTATATATGATTGTGAAGTATGACTTGACCCCAAAATTCCCCTCTCATTCTTTACAACCCAAGTACTTACGTCTTCTCTCAACTTACTTTATGTAAGAAGTTACAACAAATCAATTTTCTGTTGGTTACAATAGTACTTGCTCATCTTAATAGATTAACTTGAGTTATTTATTCGGTGAGCAATCTAGTCTCTGGGGTTCAACATCCAAATCCTTAAAAGATCCAATATGTTACTTGTACGACCTTTTACACATGCATTTTCATTTAGACGCAACAAGTTTTTTGCACCATTTCGGGGACATGAAAAATTACTAAATTTCTAATTTTCAAGTTTTACTTTTTATTTGGTAACTGCTTGTGTGTGTATATATATATTGTACAAATATTTCTTCAATATTTTTGTACTCATATTGATATGAGAACTTGGGATAGATATTGGTTGGATGATGATTATCCTTATCAGTAGTGCGGAAGACCACACTTGGATGTCAATTGTCGTACTATTCAAAAGAGCAGGTTGTGTGTACCAACCCAATATGTTAAATGGAATGTATGTCATATATGTGGTGGTCGGGATGACCATTGAAATGGTTGTCCTAGCTCTTATCCCCCTCATTGAGCCCTGATGAGTCTGAGATTTCGACTCATTGTGTCTTTGTTTTGACAGCTTATATGTCCTCAAATGCCTATTTTATGCTCTAAACTAATGTTAAAATGTTGATGTACACCTATGAAGGCTAAAGAGAAAGGTAAGGACATGACCAGGCAAAAAAAGGAACTAAAGAGCTGAAGAAGTGAAGAAAAAGAAGTCCTGGTGATCGCCAAGACTACTCGGCGCACCGCCGAGTGGCTTTTCTAGCTCGCCCAAAGTTCCAGCATGCCAGCCCTGGGAAAAACCAAGTTGGTGACAGAAGTGGGCAGTCAACGGATCGCTGATCGATTCCATGACACCAAATAGGATCACCCAAAGTTACAGAACTGGAGACGCTGAAGGCCAATGCAACTTGGTGATAGAAGAGGACATTCGGCGGATCGCCGACCCACTCGGCGTGGTGCGACTTAATCCACCGAGTTGACTTTCAAGCTATTTTTCGGGAAACTATAAATTGGATTTGAAATGTAATTTTCAGGAGATTCCGATATTCCAGTCCCAGTTCTGAACAATTCTCATTCTAGACTTAGAGTTTTTTCTGAATTTTTGAGTTGGAATTGTATAATTTTGGAGGATTTGGAAAGTGGGTCTTTGAATTTCATTCTTAGAAATCATTGTAAAGGCTTGGAGACTCTTACCCAGATCATGGCTAATGCATTTGGTAATCGTTTCTCTATTTTTATGATGTGTAGCTAAAACCCTAATTCTTGGGGTGTGATCATATATTTATTTGACTAATTATCATATGGGTATTGTTGTTTGATAATGAAATTTTTGTTTTAATGTGGGTTTAATTATTAGCAGAGTTTTAATCTATGAATTGTAGTTGAAAATGCAATTCTACTTTTGAATTCTTAGCTTGCTTGAGAAAGGGGTTTTGGAACCAAAGCTTTTGATTAATGATTTATGGGCATTGGGTCATCATGGGTTCAGCTCGAGAGAGTGAATCTTAAATCCAATCCTACCCATCTAGCTCGAAAGAGTGGATGTATTAAGGTTGTGAGCTGATTACCTTGTTAAGCTTGTTGATGTTCGAAAGAAATCACCCGAACAGTAATAGTTGTTCGAGAGAAAACTATTACATTTAAAGCCTAGCCTACCCACAGTGTTTCAGCAATCCATTGTTAGATTTCATTTAGCCATATAGCATAATTAGCTTGTAAACGATCACATCCCGAGAATTCCTCTATCTATTGTTATTTTTCCCTGTTTTCATTGTTGTTTCAGCTGTTCACTGCAAATCCAAATCCCCATCTGACATTTGTTGTCACCCCTTTAGATTTATTTGTATGATTTTGATAATTTTCATTTCTATAACTGTTTAGAACACATTTGTACCTCATAACTGAATTTTAGACACGTACCACTCATTGTGGGTTCGACCCCAACTCTTCATTGGGTTTTATAATGACTAACGATCGTTTACAGCTAGAATTGGAAGAGGTGTGCTTGAAACATTAAATCAAAATGGCGCTGCTGCCGGCGAGTGTTGTTGTTTGAAATTATATTATTGAAGTTCAATTGTGTTTTTTTGTGTTATAGTTGAATCGACTTACTTTGGTTTGTGTTTGTGTTGTTTGTGCTGAGCAGAAGAAGAGATGAGTGTCAACTGGAGTAATGGTAGCCAAGTGGGTCACCAAGACGATATTGGAAATTTGAACGATGTAAATGACCCAATTCAATTGGGTGGTGTAGGTGCAATTCGTCTACCTCCGGCTGAAGAAAACGTTGTTTTCCACATCACTAGCACAATGCTTCAGCTCCTTCAATTGAAAGGATTATTTGGGGGGTTGGCTCATGAGGATCCCCATGAGCATATTACGAACTTTGTGGATGTTTGTGGTCTGTTCTCATTCAAGAACATATCACAAGAATCAGTCCATCTCAGGTTGTTTCCATTCTCTTTGATGGGTGAGGCTACTAAGTGGTTGGCTGAGTTACCAAGAGATTCCATCACACCTTGGGATGAGCTTACCACAGCGTTCCAAGTGAGATTGTTTCCCACATTGAAGATGATGACTTTAAGGGATGGCATCCAAGTTTTCAAATGCTTGGAAGGTGAACCTATCCACGAGACGTGGCGGAGGTTTAATAAGCTGGTGCTTCAATGCCCAACCCATGGACTTCCCAATGATGTGCTGCTGCAACACTTCTATAGGAGTCTCGATTCGGTGAACAAAGGATTTGCTGACCAACTTGCGCCTAGTGGTATAATGCAACAATCCTATCGAATGGCGTCTCAACTCCTTTATTGCATGACAAAGATCAATAGGGCATGGCACACTCGTGAAGACCAAGTGTGTTCTCTCACCTTTAGAATGACAAAAGAGCAGATCGAAAAGGATCAAGAGAGAGACCAAAACATGGCAAAAATGATGACCCAACTGGACTATTATCGAAAAATGTGATGGGTGGTGGTTTGAGAAGTGTTAACGCCGTGGGTGTTGGTGGAGTTAACCCCGATGAAGCACAGTTCAAAGCGATGTACAATGAGGAAGTGAACTTCCTTGCAAATCAAGGAGGAGGATATCGCCCAAACTACCCAAGGCCGGGTGGAAATCAAGGTTGGAACAGAGATGAGGGCTGGAGAGACCGTGATAGAGATTGACATGATCGTAATGCCACTTGGAAGGAGAGAGAGGGTGACAAGGACAGGTACGTCCCACCCCATAAGCGTCAAAAACTCATGGACTCAGAAGGTGGCCGTACAGAAGATATGCTCTCACGCATTCTCAACAAAGTTGAAGGGTCAGATAAAATGTTGAAAGAGATGAAGGAGGATGTCTCAACTCTCAATCAGATGGTGACTTCTCACTCAGTCTCTATTAAGCAGCTGGAAACACAAATGGGTCAATTCTCGACCCAATTGAATCCAAGACAAAAAGGGGGTTTGCCTAGTGACACAATGGCCAACCCTAAAAATGAAGCTTGATTTGGTATCCCCGTCGTGCCACAACGTTAACTAAGGCGCTTCCTTGGAGGCAACCCAAGTTTTTAATGTTTTAAGTTTAGTTTTGAATAACTGGTGTTGATTGTGCAGGGTAAAAAGTTGAAGTGTTGGAAAATGGGTACATTGGTGAAGCAAAAGTCCAGTTGGCGATTCACCAAACAGGTCGGCGAACACCGACTTGGACCGCCATTGGAACCACCTAGCTTGAAGGAGAGTTCTGTAAAACTCGGTGAGGTAAAAGCTTATTCGGTGAGCCCAACTTTGTGTCGTTTGAACCCCCAAAATTACTGGGAGTCCTGTAAAACTCGACAAGGAAAATACCACTTGACGCATCGCCGAGAGGTTCGGCGAGGACGACTTACTCCACCGAAGGGAGCGCGAACTGAAAGGTTTTAAAGGCCAAATAGTTTAAAATTTCAAAATCCTTCATCTTCTCTTATTTTCAACTCCAGTACCCTCTCACCCAAATTTAGATCATTCCTATTTTCTTGATGCATTACCTGTAGAGGCATCTTTTCCTACTCCGGCCACTGGCCCTTCAGGTACTTCCAGCTCTGATCCTTCAGACACTCCTGGTTCTTCTACTGCTCCCCCACCCCCTAGATCTGCTGCGAGTACTTCTGCCTCCCGGCCTCCGATCACCCAGGCCATGCTTCTCAAGATGGGGCACCTAGCCCATTCTGCTGATGTACGTGCTTCCCGGCTAGAGGTCGAGGTTCCCTGGATGATTGAGCGAGCTATTACTCCTACATTAACACCTCTCAAGGCTTCTATTGATGTCCTCACAATGAGAGTAGTGGTATGTGAGCGATGACAGAGAGCTTATGAGGAGGTGACGGCCTTGAAGCCCGATATTACTGGGCTAAGGAAGAATGTGGACCAGCGTAAGTCCACAGACTTTACTTCACTATTTGGGACTGTGGAGATCCTCGATGACCCGAGCGCAGATATTCCAGCCTGTGATGATGTGCCTCCGGCTACTACCGGAGATGAGACTAGGGCTGACGTTGCTGCTGCTGAGCCCAAGGCCGAGACTGATGAAGAACAACTTAATGTGCATTAGGAGGCTATTTTTGAGGGCCTGACTGATTTAGAGAAGGCTATGGTAGATTCAGCTGTTCAGTCCTCTCTGAGAGATGTATCGATGGTGGGCTCCAGTGGAGCCAAGGTTGATGCGACCCCAGGCACTAATGCCCAGACAGATGGAGTGACTGAGATGCATACTTCACCCCAGGCTTAGCCTGACAGGATTATTTTTACCTCCCTCTCTGTTACTTTTTATTCACTATTTTTGTTATAGTTGCATTTGAGGACAACTGCTTATTTTTTTGGGTGGGGTGAGGTATTTCCATACCTACCTCTTTTGTCTGTTTTGTGAATATTGGTCCTTTTTGGTTTTGATATGTATATCTTGGTTGTTGAATTATGTTGTGGATGTTTTAGCTTATGGCCCATTGTTTTGATTGAAACGGTTTTGAACAAAATTTTAAATTTTGCCACCTCTTTTTTGTGTGAATGTGGTTGTTCTTGTGCAAATTTGAGTGTCGGTTGTGGTCAATACCTATGACTTGAATGGTGCTCCTAATTGAACAAAATGAATGTGCGGCTGCGATGAGGCAAACGAAGTTACATAGGCAATATGTGAACTTTTAGCATCTCGTTGAGACTAGCCGATTGTCGAATGAGTCTCTTGTGATGAACATTGCACGCTAGCTAGAAAGTGTGAAGTTTTGTTTGATATTGGTATCAATGCCTTGTGTGGTAAGATTACCTTGAACATTGCATTTGAAGACACCTAGAACTTGCCCCGTTGGTTCGGTTGACTGAGTGATGCGAACAATTGAAATGATATTAGGCAAGAATTTTGAAGAGTGAGCCAAATATGACAATATACCTTTTTATGCCTAATCTCGTGAGATGTGTGAATCTTATTTTGACACCCATTGAGCCTAGCCTTTTCTTGGAAGAAACTTGAGCAATTATGACCTCTTTTTATCCCTTCACCCATAACTTTCATGAAGTATGGTTTGTTTGAATAGCCAACTTAGGCCAAAAGCCTAAGTTGGGGGTGTGGTGAAAGAGAAGGAAAGTCAAGAAGTTTGAAAAATCCCATCCCTTTTTGATTTTGAATCGTTGTGAAAAAAGATGGAACCCCTCCTTGTAAAAAAAAAAGAAGAGAAAATGAATGAAAAAGAAGCAAGAAAATGACTGAAAAAGAGAGAGTTGTGAAATAAAGTTTGTGAAAAGAATGAAGAAAAATGGGGTATCCGGTGATTCATGATGAGTTGAATAATGGGGTGGAGTTTGAACATGTTTGAAATGTTAAAGAAAAGGAGGAAAGTGATGTTCAGGCCATACTTCATGAAGGTAGAAGCCACTAAGCATAAATGACCATACCTTTACACTCAGCCTCGTTACAAGCCTTAAAAATACCTTTTTGATCTTGAGTGAGCTGAAACGAATGTTGACTGGAAAATAAGGGCAAGCCTATGGGTGGAGTCATGCATGTGTTCATCTTTGTGAGTGTGAGAGTTGTCTGTGATTTTGGAGCCTTAAATTGATGAGAAATCATGTGTGAATATGGAATCATTTTTGTTGTGAGGGCATTTGAATACCTTTGTTGAGCTTGAACTTGCATTTGAAGCTAGCATTGTGAGCTTGAGTACTCTTGATGATGGTGAGTCACAATTTGAAACTTTGAGTGCACAATTGATCATTGTATGGGTAATTTGAACCTTGTTGTACCCATTTATGTTGAGTCTTATGCAGCACTATTTGTAGACATCCTTATTGAACTGTTGATCTTGAGTTTTACTTGAGGACAAGCAAAAGTTTAAGTTGGGGGTGCTGATGAGTCCGAGATTTCGACTCATTTGGGCTTTGTTTTGATAGCTTATGTGTCCTCAAATGCCTATTTTATGCTATAAACTAATGTTAAAATGTTGATTTACAGCTATGAAGGCTAAAGAGCAAGGCAAGAAAATGACCAGGCAAAAAAAGGAACTAAAGAGCTGAAGAAGTGAAGAAAAAGAAGTCCTGGCGATCGCCAAGACTACTCGGTGCACCACCGAGTGGCTTTTCTAGCTCTCCCAAAGTTCCAGTATGCCAGCCCTAGGAAAAACCAAGTTGGCGACAAAAGTGGGCAGTGGGCGGATCGTCGATCGATTCCGCGACACCAACTAGGATCACCCAAAGTTACAGAACTGGAGATGCTGAGGGGAAATGCAACTTGGCGATAGAAGAGGACATTCGGCGGATCGCCGATCCACTCGGCGTGGTGCGACTTAATCCATCGAGTTGATTTTCAAGCTATTTTTCGAGAAACTATAAATGGGATTTGAAATATAATTTTCAGGAGATTCCGATATTCCAGTCCCAGTTCTGAACAGTTCCCATTCTAGACTTAGAGTTTTCTTTGAATTTTTGAGTTGGAATTGTATAATTTTGGAGGATTTGGAAAGTGGTTCTTTGAATTTCATTCTTAGAAATCATTGTAAAGGCTTGGAGACTCTTACCCAGATCATGGCTAATGCATTTGGTAATCGTTTCTCTGTTTTTATGATGTGTAGCTAATACCTCAATTTTTGGTGTGTGATCATGTGTTTATTTGTCTAATTATCGTATGGGTATTGTTGTTTGATGATGAAATTGATGTTTTAATATGGGTTTAATCATTAGCTGAGTTTTAATATGGGTTTAATCATTAGCTGAGTTTTAATCTATGAATTGTAGTTGCAAATGCAGTTCTACTTTTGAGTTCTTAGCTTTCTTGAGAAAGGGGTTTTGGAACCAAAGCTTTTGATTAATGATTTGTGGGTATTGGGTCATCATGGGTTCAGCTCTAGAGAGTGAATCTTGAATCCAATCCTTCCCATCTAGCTCGAGAGAGTGGATGTATTAAGGTTGTGGGTTGATTACCTTGTTAAGCTTGTTGATGTTCAAAAGAAATCACCTGAACCGTAATAGTTGTTCGAGAGAAAACTATCACACTTAAAGCCTAGCCTACCCACAGTGTTTCAACAATCCATTGTTAGATTTCATTTACCCATATAGCATAATTAGCTTGTAAACGATCACATCCCGAGAATTCCTCTATCTATTGTTATTTTCCCCTGTTTTCATTGTTGTTTCAGCTGTTCACTGCAAATCCAAACCCCCATCTGACATTCGTTGTCACCCCTTTAGATTTATTCGTATGATTTCGATAATTTTCATTCCTATAACCATTTAGAACACGTTTGTACCTCATAACTGAATTTTAGACACGTACCACTCCTGTGGGTTCGACCCCAATTCTTCGTTGGGTTTTATACTGACTAACGATCGGTTGCACCTAGAATTGGAAGAGGTGTGCTTGAAATGTTAAATCAAGCCCCTTTGTGATTCTTCTATTAGTTGTAATGTTTGCAGGAGTAATGAAGTGGAGTATGTGCAACAATAGGCTCGTAATATTGATTTATTGAACCAACTAAGTGAGAAATAAGAAGAAATAAGGGAACCATAGAAATAAATCATTCCAAACTCACAAAAATGCAGGCTTAGGTCCACACTTGTAATCTACATATTATAGGCCTAGCTAATACTTAAATAAAAGAAGAGAGTGAATCTCTGCAAGGAAAATGATGTGAAGAAACATAGAGAGTGATCCATTCTTGACTATGGGAACAAGCTCAACTTCTAAAGTTTCAAGAGTTTCTCCATGATAATCTTACAAACATGGTAACCCAATTGATAAAAGGAAGAGTTGATCTCAGACAAGAGTTATACCAATTTGACTCTAATATTCACTACTTGGAGGCTCACTTGAACATAAAGGTTGAGGTGTATAATGTGTAATCACCAATTGTCGTTGATAATTACCAACTAGTGGAGAAGAAATAAGTACTCCAACTATTCAACTATACTTTGTTCCTTAATGTCGATGTTGAGGAGGATACAAAAGTGAGAATGACACTTTGGAGTTCATCTGGGACCTCATTTGAAACAATTTTTGATATTATGCTTGGATGACAACATGAAATTTGAGTCATCTGAACTAGTGGATGAGTGTATACATGAGGAACAAGGCCCTTACATCCTAAAGTTTATCATTCTACATAGACATAATGACATTCCTCAAATAAGGACCAAGGAATACAAGATGCTACGTGTATTTTTTGGACCTTTTCTCTTATGACACCTCCCGTTGAGCGGAGAAGAAAAAATGATGCAAAATTAGGGTTGCAATTCATATCCTCAAAATGGAGGAAAAAATTGTTGGTGACTTGTGTCGTATCGTGATGTTAATTTAGGTGCTACTTGGGATGTAACCGAAGTTATTTTGTTTTTAGAATATCACCATTTATTTATTTTTGTTTGTGTGTGCTTATAGGTTTCAAGGAAGTGTGAGTTCCCTAAATTTAGTGCTAAGGAGCATGGTGAAGAACGAGTGTGGGGTCACACATACCTCTTGATAATTTTTTTTTGGATATTTACATGCTATTAACTAGGCCTAGAGGCTTTAGAGAGTTTTCCTAACTCTTGTTTTAAATTAAAATTGATCCATTTGGAACATAGAAACTTTTCAAGTGTGGGGTGGGGATTCTTCTAAATATTTGGTTTAGTGTTGAGTATGATTTAGGTTTGTTTAATATTTGTGATAATGAATAAGTTGTTATTTATATTTAATCTTATTTAGGGATTGAACACTTCAATGATTGTATGATAGGTGCTCTTGGTTGGGTGTTATATATGACTAGTTTGATGCAAATTAGTTTTAATGTCTTAAGCATGCGATAAAAGTTGAATGATTAAATGTGAAAAACTTAGTCTCAGCTACCTGACTCCAGATCATTTTTAGATTAAAAGTTTAAATCGTGTGGGTTGCTTGATTGAGAATCTATATGGGTCTGTATCAATTTTATCATGTGCCATATGTGATTAGGTGTTTATTATGTTTCATATTCTAATAGTGATGTCCAGAACTAGCCAAGTGTGTTTGAAAAGAAAAATAAAGAATATTGAGTTTAATTAGGATGTGATGTAGGCATTTCTTTGACAACCATGTTTTATGCCTCGCTTTATCTAGCCCTTATGTAGATCTTATTTATCCCTTTTGAGACTTTAGCTTTTTCTTTGGTAGCCTTATATAATCTTATTTACGTTCTTTCAATAGACCATTAATTTGATCCAAAACTTCTATGTGCATTAGTTGAAAAAAATGTTAATAAGGAGAGAAAAGTGAAATTATAGTCCCTAAAGTAATATGTGTTGATGTATGAAATAGCCTATGTCTTGTTGATAGGGAGCGCAAATAAGAACGAAAGTGTTTGAAAAGATAAATCATGAACTCCCAACTAAAGGTATGTAAGCTAGCTTATAGAGAGGGGATAACCAAAGAGAATTATGAAAGAAAAAATTCGTGTGAAATAGGTTGTTTGAATATATTTGTGAACTAAATTGCAACATATTAAAGCTCTTGGGAACATTACTCTCTATTGATGAGTTCGTATTTTACCGATTCATTATACTCAAATACATGAATTATTGCTATGTCTTAATGCTAATTTGGGGATTTTGGGCCCTAGTTGTCTTGTATGCAGGCATTCTTTGGAAAAATCAAGTTTGGTGGGTTTCAAGCTTAAAGTCGCTAAAACACACCGATGAAAGAACCGACGTCTCATAGGTACCAATAGGCATCTTGCCGGCTAAATGATGCTTGACAAGAGAAAAGTTGGCTCAAAATTGGTGATTTAATTGGCGTGGTACAATGCCTGATTGGTGACTCGATGATCCCAATGTAGATGCTCCTCTGAGAACTCAAGGCTGAAGCGGTGAAACAACTATCACGCTACAATCTTGAATTGGCATTCCGTCGGTCCAGCGCAAGTTTAAAGATGGAAGCTGAAGGGAAAAATGCAACTAGAGAATTTAGTGCTTTCTTCGGAAGGTTCCGAGGATAGAATAGGGATTTGCGTAATTATGTACCTTTATCTTCTTCCTAATTAGGGATAGGGAAAAGACACTTCCTTTTTGGAAAATTTATAGTGGGAAGTGAAGATCTTCTTTAGCTTGTAGAGGATGAATCCTCAAATATGTATCATTCTAAGCTTAAAATTCAAATTTTGTTAATCACATTAGCTTGAAATAGAGATTTCCTACATGGATATTCTCTCCATTTCTTCTTTTATGAGCAGGTAAATTCTTACCTAGAGGTGTGTGTGCTAGATGGGGGTGTAAACCCCCTAATGGGAATTTATTAATCGTTTCTAAAATTGATTGTAAAACATGGATCTATTATTGTATTGAAGTTTTAATCTGAAAATCAGTGGTTGTAATTATTGATTTAGCTCGCTAACATTGATTTGGCTTGAGAAAGCAAAATGGAGTTGGGTAAGACTCAATAGTAAGGACTTGTTGAAATTAGTCTATGTGTTTGATCAAGGAATGAGATAATTTCTCATTTGATGAAATGAGCTAGGGATAGTCTTTCTACTCAAGCACTGTTTGGCGTTTTATAAAAAGGGTCTTGGAATTTGAGAGAATCCAAGGGACATACATTTGATAGTTCGAGAGAATATAGAATGTATCATAGACCAAGCTCTATCCATGTATAAATCAATTTGGTTGAGATTAATTTTTACCTATTTGAGTTGAAACCCTAATTGTATGCACACACCCCTAATTGTTCCCAAACTTGGTAGATCATATTTGCATTGATTCCTTGTTTTATTACTTGATATTGGTGAATTTTAGTTGTTAGTAAATCTCCCTATTATATATATGCATGTTGAGAATTCAATTTGTTACCGTGTTTTGAGTTGAGAAATTAATTAAAGGTGATCCCATCTTCCAATCCTTGAGGTTCAACTCCGACCTAATAAGTTGAGTAATGTGTTTGCATACGACCGTCTATACCTTGAAAAATGGGACATATTTAAGTGTTTATAAAAAATGGCACCATTGTCGGAGATTGATTAACGATCACCTTTTTTTGATTTCTAGATTCAAACTTGTGTGCATTTTTTATTCTTGTTAGTTTGTTGTTTTCTGTGGTTGATTGCTAAAAATAGGGCATAATGATCCAAGTGGATGAAAATGAAAGTGTGGGTGGTTTTGCCAACAAGTTTCATGATGAAGCATCCATGGAATTGGGCGTGGCTGGAGCAATTCACCTACCACCGGAGGTGCTGAATGATGTGTTTCAAGTGAAAAGTCTGATGCTTCATCTACTACAGATGAAGGGGTTGTTCGGAGGTCAAGCGAGGGAGGATGCAAACCAACACTTGTGAAATTTTGTGGAAGTTTGTCTCTCTTTTTAGATAGGGAACATTAGCCAAGAGTCTGTTTTCCTTTTGTTGTTTCCTTTCTCACTAACTGTAAAAGCCATCTCTTGTCTTAGAGAATTTCCCCATGGGTCGATAATGTCATGGGATGAATTAAAAACCACTTTCCTTTAGAGAATTCCCAACCTCTGTTGTACACAAATTGCAGGATGGAACTTCAAACTTTTGGCAAAATCTACAAGAACCTCTTAATGAGGTGTGGTTGAGAATTAAACAGAAGGTATTAAGGCGTTCGAGACATGACTTATTAGAGGCTGTCGTGTTGCAATATTTCTTTTGATCTTTGAACCCTCGAAACAAAGAGATCATTAACTGTTTGGGGGGGGGGTAGCACTTGTGGACCATTCATTTAGTGAGGCAAATGTGTTGCTCGAAAGTGTTGTTAGAACGAACCATGATTGGAATATGTCAGGAGCTGAGACGAAATTCAATGTCATCTCCGCTAATGTGAATGAGGAGCTTGAGAAGATATGTGAAAAAGAGATAAACAAGTGATGTCATCAAATAAGGTTATTGAAATCCTCGCATCTCATGAAATGGAAATAAAGTTAAATAGTTTTAATGTGGCTAATACATGTAATGAATTGGGGACGAAAAAAGCCGAGGTTTATTTCCTTGAAGAAATGTGAATGGATTGATGACGAGATCCAAGAGATGGGTTCAATCTCTTACTATCCAAGAGTAAGAAATGACTCTTGGAGAGATGAGAGAGGGAATCAAGGTCAAAACAAGTTTGAGTCTCATGGGGAAGGCCAAAAAGGACTAGTGGTGCATTACAAAAAGAATATTTGTATAAGTCTTGGAAAAGTTGGTTTCAATTGATGTAGGTGTAAAGAAATTTAGACACGATCTTCTATCACTTACCCGAATCGTTGAATTGCATGCACTCACAATTGAACACCTAAAATGAAGGATGAATCAAATCTCATCCCAAATGAAATCTAGCTATAAATTTGAGCTATATGAGGAGGACCTAAAAATTTATCACATTTCACCCAAATTAGGAATGAAGAGTTAAAAAGGGTAACTCCAAGAGAATTGAAAGAAGGGGAAGAAAACACATGGGCAATCAAACCTTACCCGAGGTGTAGTTTCCATTCCTTGAGTCAAACCGGATAATTCAAAGGATTAAGTTGTCATCAAAAGTTCATGTTGATGTTAAGCTTGATAGATATACATATCCCATCCAACAAATGACTGTGTATCCGTACCAAGAAACATAAAATTTATGAAATCTTTGTGTGCGCCCTTGAGTTTCCGTGAGGAGAAGAGGGTTAAGGCAACTCAATATTGCAATACCATCATGACAAAAGGGGGAATGAAACTGTGCAATAAACATAAAAAATTTGAAGTACAATGTTATATTGAGGGAGATGAATGGATAGGCACTTTGTGTGATGTGGAAGCAAGCATAAACTTCATCCCTTTGACAACATTTGTGAGGTGCAGTGTTTGACTCCTTTCTCCGTCAGAAATGAAACTAATAATGGTTAATAGATCCGTGAAGGAGATTGTGAGAACTATTCATGACGTGTTAGTGACTGCCAAACACATATCTATTTCAGTGGACTTTGTGGTAGGGAATATGGGAAATGACGTGGAAGTGCCCATCATCTTGGGGCGCCCATTCCTTACCACCGGAAATTCTCCCCTAAATGTGCAAAGGAAAAACCTCAACTTAGTGATGAAAATAGAAAGATTGAGTCTTGATGTAAGAAAATACATGAGTCAAGCTCTTGTGTTGGCAATGGGGAGTGAAACCTTGAAGACCTTCTTGTAGAAGAACCATTGATAGCAGCGTTGTTGAATAATTTGGGTACGTATGTCATGGAGTTCGATGAAGTATGCAACACATTGGTCGGAATGAGATGTTACTCTTATAGCCCAAATAAGCTTGATTTGGACCGTTAAATTCGACAAAGTTCCCACTTCAAGCCATCAATAACTGAAACTTCAAACATTGATTTGAAGGCGCTACCCGCGCAATTGAATTGTGCTTTCTTAGGGAGAATAAAAACTTTCTTTTGATTGTGTCTATCAAGTTGAATGACGAACAAATGAAGGACCTATTAGTGGTCTGAAAGAAACATATTAAGGCACTTAGGTGGACCATTGAGGACATTATATGCATCCCACTGGCATTTGCTCATACAATTACACTCCAAGAAGAAAGCACACCTTCCATTGAGCATTAACGATAACTCAACGTCCTATGCAAGAGGTTGTAAAGAAAGAAATAATAAGATGGTGATACACAAGAGTAGTTTGCCTAATTTTATATAGCACATCGCGGAGTCTCATTCAATGTGTGCCCAAAAAAGGAGGAATCACTATTGTTCCCAATGAAAAGGAAGAGTTGATACCAATCCGACCTGTGACAGGGTGGAGTGTATGCATGGATCATAGATGTCACGACTCAAAGTATACCCTAGGCATAACATGAGGTATAGAACCCCGAGAGGTCCTACACAACTACTTAGCATATGTCATACAAGATAATAGAAATAAAGATTTCAAAAGAACAATCTTATATCATAAAAGGGTTTGACAAAGCGGAAGTCTAACATAGTCTCAAAAAGCCATCTATTACATCAAAAGGAAGTGGTTGGGACGTAACCGCTACACCACATACAAATATCTGATAACTGAAATGAAGAAAGAAATAAAAGTATATCATTCCTCGAAAACCTATGTTAGTGAACAATGTAGGCAAAAGTATGCATTAGTACATGGAATGTACTAAGTATGATAGCAATGCATAGGAGTTATGAAATCCTGCTAGAAAGGAAATGAGATGACGTGCAATGACCAAGCTAAAACATAAGATAAAAGTTTAAAACATATAAGTCATAATCATGGTCAATGCAAGCTTAACATCTTTAAAACACTTTGTGAAATACTTCAAAAGTAGCTTAGTTAATTATTGTGGGATGTTTACCATTAACCGACATAGACCATGTGAGTTGTAACATGGAATCCAGTGTACTACTCCCACAGTGAAAAGAGAGTGTCCTACTTGCCAAAGTAAGGACCATGAGTTTGAGCTAAGGTGGATCCACTCGCTAATGTGTATCTGAGACAACATCTTATGGTAGCACATGGTTCAGTCACTTAGGGATTGCTACTAAAGGTCCACGGACGCTAAACAAAAACCTTCATCCCAAAAGCTTGCTCGGTGCTAAGTAAACCCCATGGAATAGTCATTAATCATATACATATTATAATCCATAAAAAGGCATAATTAAGAAACCAATTAAAGCCAGTATTAACTGATAATAGCTCCTAAAACTTGATCCAACTTAGGTGAGAAAATCTTTCAACCTTATGAATCCTTATGTGAGAAAACCTTTCACAATCAAGGTCTTAGTAGTTTGTGAGAAAACCTTTCACAACAACAATAACATTGATACTTTCCTCTCAAGGCATCCTTAAATTATTTACATCTCTTTCATAAAAGTATGCATATCTTTATAAAAGTCATATTTCATAATTCATAAGCTTCATCATGTGTTCATAGTCTAAAATCATGGATGATGCATGAATTCATATGAATTCAACTAAAAATCTTGTAATTACTTCAATTCATGCATTAAAGTATAGAAAACAAGTAATTGAATCATATTTGAAAAGAACCCATGAAGATTGAATAAAATCCTAACTTTGAATTGGGAATCTAACTTGTAAAATTGGAAGATCTTTGAGGAGCATCGAGAAGAAATGTCTCTATAGGTGAATACTAACATACCTTAGTGATCAAGGCCAAATAGCTATGGTGAATTGAAAATCTTGAAGTGAAACCGTAGCTTCTTTTTCCTTCGCCTTAGAGAGGATTTTGGGGATGAACTTGGAGGGAAATTTAGAATTTAGGTTAATGATTTAGAATGGGTAGTTTTAGGACTTAAATCACTTATATAGGGCTTATAATAGAGGTTAAAATGACAGAGCTTAGGTACTAAATTGATAGGGGAAAGACCAAAATGACACTAACGTAAAAGTTGTCGGGAGACCTAAATAGACCCCTAAAAGGTCCGTACAACTCTTTATTGGCCTTTTAGGGTGCCCTACAGATGACCCCAAATCCTGGCAGCCCTAGATGGCTAGGCCACTTCCCTAAACGAGTTGTGGTCTCTTTCACGAGTCGTTTTGGTTTCCATGAACGGTCCATGGTCTGTTTTAGGGTTGTGGACCTGCCGTTAACCCTCTTTAATCTTTTCAAAGTCCGAGGTGTTACAATATCTCCTCTTTGGGAAAATTCATCCTCGAAAGGAACGCAAGCTAGCATGAAAAGAGTAGGAGAGAAACTAACAACCCAACATGGATGTGAATTCATCAAAATGCACATATCAAAGGGGAAAAATCGACTCCAACCTAAAACATACTCAAACATCATTTCATAAAACAAACATGCATGCATTTGAAAACATAAGACTGATTAAAATGAATGAAACCAAAAGAATGGACCATGAGGAGATAAATACCTCAAGATATAGTAGGATCTGAGGGAAAGAGATGAGGATTTCGGGACATCATATTGGCCTCGGCCTCCCAAGTAGCTCCCTCAACCATTTCATCCCTCCACACCACCTTTACGGATGCAAAATCCTTATTCCTCAACTTCCGAACTTGCCGGTCTAAAATCTCAACCAGGACCTCTTCATAAGAAAGACTTTCTTTTACACCAAGATTCTCTAATGGTACAATAGATGTCGGATCTCCAACACACTTCTTCAATAAGGACACATGGAATACCAGATGTACCGATGGTAAATTGTTAGGCAAATAAAGCTTATAAGCAACTTTACCAATATGCATCAAAATCTGATATGGGCCTACATATTCGGGAACAAGCTTCAATTTCTTTCCAAACCTCATGACACCCTTCAGAGGTGAAATTTTCAAGTAAACTCAATCATCAACATCAAACTCAAGATCCCATCTTCTAACATCGGCATATAACTTTTGTCGACATTGAGCCATTTTCAGCCTTTCTCTAATAAGTCGAACCTTTTCCATAGCCTCATGAACCAACTCGTGACCTATCAAAGAAATCTCACCAATTTCAAACCAGCCTATGGGAGATCTACACCTCCTACCGTAAAGATCCTCAAAAGAAGCCATACCAAAACTTGAATGGTAGCTACTATTATATGCAAACACAATCAAAGGCAAATGATAATCCCAATTACTCTTGAAGTCAATAATTCAAGCTTTCAATATATCGTCCAACGTTTGGATAGTACGCTCCACTTACCCATCGTTTTGAGGATGAAATACTGTGCTAAGGTTGACAGGTGTCCCAAAACCCTTTAGGAAATATTAAAAAATTTAGAATTAAATCAGATACAACGATCAAAGATAATGGATAGGGGAACTCCATGAAACCTAACCATGTACTTTAGATACAACTTAGCATAATCTTCCATCAAATAAGAAACCTTTAAGGTAATTAAATTAGATGATTTCATCATACGATTTATAATAACCCAAATCGAGTCATGTTGTCGTCGGGTGCGGGGTAAACCAACAATAAATTATATATTCAAATCTTCCCACTTCCAAATAGGAATACTAATATCATGGGACAAACCTGCCGGCATTTGATGCTCAACTTTCACTTGTTGACAATTAGGACACTTAGCCAAAAATTTTGCAATATCCTTCTTCATCCCATTCCACCAATAGAACTAACTTAAGTCACGATACATCTTGGTGGCTCCCGGGTGAATATAATACCGAGAACTATGAGCTTCCGCTAAAATTTGTTTTCTAAAGTCATCAATATTAGGAACACACAAACGACCTTGATATTGAAGAACACCAACTCCCCCTTGGGAGAAAGCCTCAATAGACTTTTTAAGCACCACTTCCTTCAACTCAACCAAAATTGGATCAAGACCTTACTTGGCTTTCACATCCGACAGGGACTACGATTCTGAACCATTATGAACAACAACAACACCCTCACTTGAATCAACCAACCGAACACCTAGCCAAGCTAGTCTATGTAAATGATGAACCAATTCGTTCTTACCATCCTCAACATATGCAACACTACCGATAGACAACCAACTTAAGACATCGGCCACCACATTGGCTTTTCCCGTGTGATAAAGGACATTGATATCATAGTCCTTCAAGAGTTCTATCCAGCTATGTTGGTGAAGATTTAGATCCTTTTGCTTGAACACATATTGCAAAATTTTGTGGTCTGTAAAGACATCAACATGAACACCATAAAAATAATGCCTCGAAATCTTTGAAGGAAGAAAAACCACCACTAGTTTCAAATCATAAGTAGGATAGTTCTTTTCATAAATCTTAAGTTTCCTTGAAGCATAAGCAATCACTTTCCCATTTTGCATAAGAACGCACCCTAATCCAATCCTTGAAGAATCACAATAAACAATGAACCCATTGGACCCTTCTGTTAAAGTCAACATCGGAGCGGAGGTAACTTTATCCTTCAATTTTTGAAAACTCTTCTCACACGCTTTCGACCATAAGAACTTACTTTATTTTGGGTTAGTGCAGTCAATGGAGAGGTAATCAAAGAAAATCCTTCCACAAACCTTCTATAATATCCAGCCAAACCCAAGAAACTTTGAATATTTGAAGGGGATAGAGGTCTAGCCCAACTCTTAACCCCATCCGTCTTCTTAGGATCTACCTCAATACCCGTACCGAAAATAATGTGACCAAGAATAGCCACAGATCTCAACTAAAACTCACATTTACTAAACTTTGCAAATAGTTGTCGGTCCTTGAGGACTTGCAACACAATCCTCAAATAATTGACATGCTCAGCCTCACTCCGCGAGTAAATCAAGATGTCATCAATAAACACAATCACAAACATATCAATATATTGTCTAAAAACTTTATTCATTAAGTCTATGAATTTGGCCGGAGCATTAGTCAAACCAAACAACATTACCAAAAACTCATAATAACCATACTGAGTTCGAAAGGTCATTTCAGAATGTCACTTTCCTTAACCCTCAATTGGTGATAACCCGATTCGAGGTCAATCTAAGAGAAGTAACTTCCACCTTGGAGTTGATCAAACAAATCACCTATCCTTAGAATAGGACACTTATTCTTAATGGTAACCTTGTTCAGTTTCTGGTAGTAAAAAGACATGTGAAGTTAACCCTTCTTCTTACAAACAACCAAAACTAGAGCAACCCATGGAGAGATACTTAGTTAGATGAAACCCTTATCTAACAACTCTTTCAATTGTTCATCCAGTTCTTTAAGTTCTGCCAGAACCCTACAGTAAGAAGGAATAGAGATAGGCTTCATATCTGGGAGAAGGTCAATAACGAAGTCTATTTCCCTTTCGAGAGGAATACCATATATATTATCTGGAAACACTTCCGAAAACTGATTTACAATAGGGACCGACTCAAGAATAGGGTGTCGGAATCCGTATACCTAACCCAAACAAGATGATACATTTAACCCTTAGAAATCAATTTTCTAGCTTCAAGATAAGAAACAAACTGACCCTTCGGCATAAAATTTCCCTCATTCCACTCTAGGACACACACATTTGGAAACTGAAACTTAACCACTCGAGTTCCACAATCAAAAGAAGCATAACAAGAATGGATCCAATCTATACCAGAATAACATTGAAAACTAACATATAAACCTCTACAAGATCAACATGAGTGACTCTATGGGATAAGGAGACGGGACAATTTATATAGACTCTCTTAGCCATGATAGATTCACCAATAGGAGTGGAGACATAAAAAAGGTCTAATAACACATCTTGAGAAACATGAAATCTCATAGACACATATGACGTCACAAAAGACAAGGTAGCACCGGAATCAAAAAATGCATAAATATCAAGATGAAAAACGTTCAATATACTGGTAACCACATCGGGAGAACCCTCTTTATCATGATGAGTTTGAAGTGCATAAAATCAGTTTTGCTTTAGAGAAATTAAGCTCGGACTACAAGGCATAGCTTGCCTACTATCCTTTCCCTTAGTAGCAAGTGATGAACAATTTCTTATCTCGTCACCACTCTTACCACAACCAAAGCAACCATCCATACCGGCTAAGCATTTACCATCATGCTTCTTCCCAACCCTAGAAAAGTAGGAAAAGAAGATCCACCACTATTTCATCCTTGAGGCTTAGGGTTAGACAACCTATCTTTGTTGAACTTTTGAATCGTAGCATTAGAGCAACCTTGACCGCAAAACCTTTGTCATAATTTAGAATAACCATGTCCATCAGACCTCGAATGTGAAAAGTCACCATCACCGATATTTGCCCTCTTTGCCTCCCTAGATCTATCTTTAAGCTTCTCCTCTTTAATTTGCTTAGCATGCGTCATTAAACAAGAAATATATATTTTCTTAATGAGCATGGTTGTACGACATTCATTAACCACCATTTCGGACAAACCTTGCCCTAGAGTCGGCAACCATTGAAGGAGCATATTTGGACAATTGTATGAATTTCAAGGCATATTCTTTCACACTCATAATTCGTTGGCAAAGGATAACAAACTCAAGTACTTTTGCCTCCCTCATCTTAAGGGGGAAGAGGCTATCAAAGAAAACAACCTTAAACTTTTCCCAATCAAGAAGACCCAAATCAACCGCCCTCTCTTCTTTCAATTGTTCAATCAAAACTTGAGCAACACCCTTAAGTTGATAAGCGGTCAATTCCACCTTTTCCACCAACATCACTCTCATCATCATCAAAACCTTATACACCTCATCAATGAACTCTTGAGGATCTTCCTCAACCTTAGAACCATGAATCTCTGAGGGATTCATTCTAGTGAAGTCCCTTGTTCTAGTTTCCTCCATACCAACATTTGGGTTCATAGGGACAACAACCTTCCTATTGGCTTGAGCCATCATAGCTTGATCCAACACTTGAAAACGACTCAAAATTTAGCATGAGTCACTTTCTTGGCCAAAGGGCTGGCCGGAACTTGAGGAGCTTCTTGTTCCACATTCTCACCTGCATTCCTTCTAATGTATGCTCTTCGAGGAGCCATATCCTAAAAAGCATCGGATAAGCATTCTGAGAGAGACATATAGAGTTACACTCTATCGCACGACTTTAGAATGATGACTGATAACGCTCAACTACACCTCATCCAATACTAGGTATAGGCGATCGCAATCTAGTATAAACCCAACAAAGAGTTGGGGTCGATCCCACATGGAGTGATACAAGTTAGAATTCAATTACGAAGTGAAAGGTGTGTTCTAAACGATTGTAGGAGTAGAAATTACCGAAATCAATCAATTAAATCCAAGAGGTTGACAACAAGTGTCAAATGGGGGGTTTAAGAATGTCAATCAACAACCACAAAAACAGAGGAGTAATCAAATATAAAGGGATACTCGGGGATGTGATCGGTTAATTGCCAATTTTACTATACGGGTGTTTACTAATTACTAAAAGTTTTTGAACCTTAGTGGGTAGGCTAAGCTTTAGATGTAGTAGCCATCTCTCGATCAAATACCACGAATCAAGCGATTTCTTTCGAACCTCGACAAGCACCATACTATAAACAGCCCAAAACCTTAAATTACCTACTCTCTCGAGCTATATAAGTAGAATTGAATTAATATTCACTCTCTTGAGTTGAACCCATAACAACCCAATCACTACGATCATCAATTGATAACCTTAATTCTAAAATCTCTTTCTCAAGCAAGCAAAGAATACTAAGCTAGAACTGTAGGGGTGACTACAATTCATAAATCAAAACTCAATTATCAATCAAACCCACTTCAAAATAGCAATCAAATCAATAATTACTAACACCCATAAGCTAATTTACGCAATTAACTACATAATCACACCCCCAGGATTAGGGGTTTTAGCCACTCATTATGAAAAGCACAAAAACGTTACCAATTATATTCTTCATACAATGGGTAATGGAATTTTCGTCTTCACAATACGTCCAATCCACTCTCCCAATTGAAATAAACTCCAAGATCTACTTAGAAACTTAAAAACAACAAAGTTTAATAAAAACCCAGAGTCTAACAATGTCAGCATACTCTTTTCTTTTCTTAAAAATCAATTTATACATTCTCAGAATTTGGCCTTTGGGGTCATTCGGCGGTATAAGTCAAGTGTCACCGAACAAGTCGGCGACACGCTAAATTCTTCTTTCCATCTCCCTTTGATCTTGCATTATCACCATTTTGGTGTTGTAATATTGGGCGATCGAGGTCGGGATCACCGACTTGATCGGTGAAGCGCCATTTGTCCTTTCTGATCAGCAGTTTTGGTTGTGTCTTCACCAATAGTTCTGTAATTTTAGGCGATCTGAGCCTCTATCGTCAATCTAATTGGTGTGATGCCGAAGGATCTAATTTCTCTTCTCCAAGAGTTTGCACTCTGTAACTTTAGGTGAGCAAAGTGACTAGTCGGTGAATCGTCGAGTGTCTTCGGTGATCTTCAGCTTGGCTTTTCTTCTTTCTTTTGTCCATTAATGTTCTTGCCTTGTTCTTTTGTCTTTCTAGCTATAAATCAACATTTAAACATCAGTTTAGAGCATAAAATAGGCATCGATGACACTAATCTTATGAATTACAAGCCCAAAATGAGTCAAAATCTCAGACTCATCAACACCCCCAATTTAAACTTTTCTTGTCCTCAAGTAAAACACAAGCTCAATCAGTTCAATAAGTATGTCTACCAACAATGCTACTCAAGACTCAATACGAATGCACGCAAGAGGATCGAAAACTACTCATGCAATGTTCAATTGTGCACTCTAAGTTTCAAACTGTGACTAACCATCATCAAATAGAACTCAAGATCACAATGCTTGCTTCAAATGCAAGTTCAAGCTCAACAAAAGTATTCAAATACCCTCACGCCAAGAATGATTCCATGCTCACACAAAACTCATTAGCAACTTACAATTTCAGAATCAAATACAATTCTCACACTCCCAAAGATAAACACATGCATGACTCTACCCATTGGCTTACCCTTATTTTCCAATCAACATTATTTTCAGCTCACTCAAGATCACAAAGGTCTTTCAAGGCTTGTAACGGGGCAGAGTGTACATGTATGATCATTTTGGTTTAGTGACTTCTACCTTCATGAAGTATGGCCTGCAATTTACTTTTTATCCTTCTATTTCACATTCTATGATGTTCACAATCCACCCTATTGTTCACTTAAGCATGATTCATTGGATACCCCATTCCTTTTGCTCATTTCACAAGCTTTATTTCACAAACTCTTCTCTTTTTCAATAATTTTTTTTTGTTTTTCTTTTCTGTCTCTTTTTTTTATATATGGAGGGTTTCCATCTTTTTCAACATGATCCTTCAAGAGAGAATTTTTCAAACTTCTTGATTTTCCTCCTTTTTCACCACACCCCCAACTTAGGCTTTTGGCCTAAGTTGGCTATTCAAACGAACTAATATTTCATGAAGGTTATAGGTGATAGATCAAAGTTGTTAAAATTTCTTCCAAAGAAAAGGATAGGCTCAAATGGGACCAAGCTAGGTTTACACTCTCACAAGATGGTCACAAAGAGGTATAAGATCAGTTTTTGGTTCACTCTTCACAAATTTTGCGTAAGATCATTTTAATCGTTTGCTTACATCGATCAATTGGACTAACGGGAAAAGTTCTAGGTATCACCAAGCATATATTTCAAGACAACCTCACCACATATGGCATTTGATGCAATCATCAAACAAGACTCTATAATTTTCAGCTAGCATGCAACGATCATCACAAGAGATTAACTCAACAAACGGCTAGTCACAATGAGATGCTAGGAGTTCACATATGACCTATGTAACTCAATTTTCCTCATCGTAGCCGCACACTCATGTCGTTCAATTAAGAGCACTATTCAAGTCATCGGTATTGATCACCACCGGCACTCAAAATTGTAAGAGAACAACCATATTCAAACACATCAAACACATCAAGAGGAGGTATTAAGAACAAGCCCCCACCCGACCAAAAACATCTGACATTGTCCTCAATGTAAAAATAAAAAGAACAAAAAATAATGACAGAAGTAAAAAGATAATAGCACTAAATGAAAAGAATAGGGTCAGGAGGATTCTTCTCTATGTGGCCAGTCGGCGAAGTTTTTTGGAGAGCGTCGAACCACTCAGCGCACCGCCGAACTATATCAAGCTCGCCAAAATATCCAGAACACTGGTTCTCCAGTTAGGACCAAACGGCGATTGAAATTGGGCTCGCCGAACCACTCGGTGAACTGCCGAATCAGCATGAGGCTCGCCAAAATTTCCAAAACACGAGCTCTGTAGGTTGGACCAAAGGGCGATTAAAATCGGGCTCGCCAAACCGCATCGGCGCACCACCAAGAAGACTGACATCGTCGATAAATTTTCTAGAACAATGGTTCGACAGTTAGGCACAAAAGGCTAACCAAATCGCGACCGCCAAACTACTCGATGGACCGCCAAAATGGTCTTGCCATTGCACAACCACCCATCCCTGCACATTCAGTACATGTTATTCGAAAACAACTAAAGCTTGGGTTGCCTCCCAAGAAGCGCCTTATTTAACGTCGTGGCACGACGTGGTAATGCTTTCAAGCATCTTCCGAATAAACCACTTCAATTACCAATATCTCATGACATTCTTCAAAATAGAGTTTCTGACGCTGCCCATTCACCTTGAAAGTTGAACCCTCTTTACCTTCAACTTCAACTGCCCCATTCGTGAACACCCGAGTTACTTTAAATAGGCCAGACCACTTTGATTTAAGTTTACCCAAGAAAAGTCTCAAGCCAGAATTATAGAGCAAAATAAAATCAGTAACTCGGAACTCTCGCGAAGGATATTAGCATCATTCTACTTCTTCATTTTCTCCTTATAAAGGGCTGAACTTTAATACGCCCTTAACCTAAATTCCTCCATCTCATGAAGTTGATTCACTCTTCCTTTCGAAGCATTCTCCCAGTTCAGATTTAATGCCCTCAACACCCATAACGTCTTGTGCTCAAGCTCAATTGGCAGGTGACAAGATTTTCCAAACACCAACTGATATGGGGACATGTCAATTGGTGTTTTGAAAGCATTGGATACTCCCAAAGAGCATCATCTAGCTTCCGTGACCAATCTGTCCGATTTGCATTCACTGTTTTTACCGGAATACTTTTGATCTCTCGATTTGAAACATCAACTTGGCCGCTTGTTTGTGGATGATATGGTGTTACAACCTTATGCTTTACTCCATATTTTCCCAACAGTGATGCAAACAGCCGATTGCAAAAATGAGATCCTCCATCACTGATAATAGCACGCGGGGTACCAAATCTTGCAAAAATGTAGCGCTTTAAGAACTGTAGAACACTCTTCCCCTCGTTGTTGGGTAATGCTACAGCTTCCACCCATTTAGACACATAATCAACCGCCACCAAAATGTACTTGTTTCCAAAAGAGCTCACAAACGGACCCATGAAGTCTATCCCCCAAACATCTAGCAATTCAACCTCTAGAATGAGATTAAGGGGTAGCTCAGGCTTTCTTGATACCCCTCCTTGCTTTTGACATTGTATGCATCATTTAACAAAACCATGTGCATCTTGGTAAAGGGACGGCCAATAGTAGCCACTTTGAAGCACCTTGGCGGTTGTTCGCACGCCGCTATGATATCCACCAACAGGTGACATGTGACAAGCATTTAGAATTTCATCCACTTCCGCTTCCGGTACACATCGCCGAATTATATGGTCTGCACATTCTCTGAATAGATATGGTTCATCCCAAAAATACCTTTTTACATCAAACAAGAATCGCTTTCATTGGTAGAAGTTCAGATTTTCAGGCATAATTCCACACACTACATAGTTAGCAAAGTCAGCATACCAAGGGATGAGATTAAGAGTGGCGGCGAATACTCGCTCATCTGGAATGAGTCGTTTATGTCTAACTCAAGCTTTTCTTTCTTCTCTGCCTCCAACCTAGATAGGTGATCAGCCACTTGATTTTCACAACCTCTTTTATCTTTGACTTCAAAGTTGAATTCTTGAAGTAACAACACCCATCTTATCAATCTCGGCTTTGCATCTTTCTTCGCCATTAAGTATCGCAGCGCTGCATGATCAATGTGAACTATAACTCTAGTGCCCAACAAGTATGCCCTGAACTTCTCAAATGCATATACCATAGCAAGTAGCTCCTGCTCAGTAACTGTGTAATTACGTTGTGCTCCATTTAGCGACATGCTGTCGTAGTAGATTGGATGAAAGATCTTGTTGCGCTTCTACCCTAACACAACTCCCAGAGTAACACAACTTGCATCACACATCACTTCAAATGGTTCAGACCAATCTGGGCTAATGATCACTGGGGTAGAGATTAGCTTTTCTTTCAAGCACTCAAAAACTTCACCTCTTTCTCCAATAGCTTGCACAATGGGTGTGCAATTTTTGAGAAGTCTTTGATAAATCTCTGATAGAATCCTGCATGACCCAAGAAACTCCAAACACCTTTTACACAAATAGGTGGTGGTAGCTTCTCAATTACCTCAATCTTTGCTTTTTCCACCTCCAATCCCTTCTGTTACACCTTGTGGCCTAGAACTATGCCTTCCTTAATCATGAAATGGTATTTTTCCCAATTCAGGACTAGGTTGGTTTCGACGCACCTTCGAAGGACTTGCCCAAGGTGTGCCAAGCATGTTTAAAATGAATCATCCACAACTGAGAAATCATCCATGAAGACCTCCATTGAGTGTTCCACCATGTCTACGAAAATCGAAAGCATGCAGCGTTGGAATGTCGCCGAAGCATTGCACAACCCAAAAGGCATCCTCTTGAAAGCAAAGGTCCCATAGGGACATGTAAAAGTGGTTTTCTCTTGATCTTCCGGTGCAATGGAGATTTTGTTGTACCCGAAATAGCCATCTAAGAAAGAGTACCATCCACGCCCCGCAAGCCTATTAAGCATTTGGTCCACAAATGGCATTGGAAAATGATCTTTCTCGGTCCATGAATTTAGCTTCTGGAAATCCATGCATACTCTCCAACCGGTGACCGGCCTCATAGGTACAAGTTCCTTTTTTTTATTTGGGACCACCGTGATGCCTCGTTTCTTTGGTAAACATTGTACGGGACTTACCCATTTGCTATCTGCAATAGGGTAAACCACACCTCCGTCTAGCCACTTGATGATCTCTTTCTTCACCACTTCTTGCATGGGTGGGTTTAGTCTTCTTTTATGCTCTACACTTGGTTTGCATTCACTATCCAAATGGATTTTATGAGTACAAATCCCTGGTGGAATACCTACAATATCAGCAATTGTCCATCCTATGGTCTTAATGAGCATTTCAACACCTCAAGAAGCAACTTCACTTGCCACTCAAGCAAATCCGCTGCAATGATAACGGGTAAGGTATTATTCGCCCTCAAAAATGCATACCGAAGATGAGATGGATGCACTTTCAATTCACATTTTGGAGGTTCTTCCATGGATGGTTTCGCGGGAGGATTCTCTCGATTTTTCAGATCAATATCAAGCTTCAATGGGTTTCTTGAGCATGCACCTAATCCTGATAGAGCAGCCACCACTTCGTCATACCCTTGAACATCATCCTTACCATAATTTGAGAGTACAGCAGTAAGGGGTTCACCCATACACATCATTTCACTCACGCTAGCCACTGCCTCATTAATCACATCAATTGTTAAGACCACATGAATTTCACTAGGTTGCTTCATCTATTTGCACACATTGAAGGTGACCTTCTCATTATTTACCCGAAACTTTAACTCACCACTTTCAACATCCACTAGAGCTCTTCCGGTTGCCAAAAATGGTTTACCCAAAATAATAGGTACCTCTACATCAATCTCATAATTCAAAATAACAAAGTCAGTAGGAAAGATAAATCTATCCACCTTCACCAATATATCATAGATTATTCCAATGGGGTGTTTGATGGACCGATCAGACATAAGAAGCCGCATTGTTGTGGACTTTCGTTCACCCGACCCAAGTTGCTTGAAGATAGCATATGGCATCAAATTAATACTCGCCTCCAAGTCGCATAACGCTTTGGAAAACTGCAGCATCCCAATGGTACATGGGATAGTAAATGCCCCCAGATCTTCTTTCTTTGTGATTACATCGCTGGTCATAACGGCACTACAATTGTGAGAGACCTCAATAGTTTCGAAATCTATATTTATTTTCTTAGTAACAAGCTCCTTCATGAATTTTACATATCCCAGCATCTCTAATAAAGCTTCTACTAAAGGAAGGTTTATTGAAAGTGTCTTGAACACGGATAGAAATTTCTTGAACTTTTCATCTTCATTTCGCTTTTTGATCCTTTGGGGAAAGGAGGGTTGATTTTGGGTAGCGGTTTCACTACCTTTAGAGGTGATGCAGGCCCTTCTTTAGCTATTTGCAACTCTTCGGTGGTGCTTGGCCTTGGGTTTTTTTCATTCTTTTTTAGCATGTTATTCTCCGGTGCGTGAGCGGACTTCTCTACCTCAATGGTGTCTTTCTCTTCTTCACAAATGTTTTCCCCATCATTTACCGTCACATCACAACCTGTTATTTTCCCACTACGTGTAAGAGTTGCCATGCCTTTGTCATAATTAGCCTTTGAACTTGCCGTATACCCATCTGCACTCTTCTCTAAATAATTGGGCTGAAAGTTGGCTCATTTGACATTCAAGTTTCTTAATAGAATCTGCGTGAGAATTGACCTTATTATTCAATGATGAGAAATCAGCCTTCATTCCCTTGAGAATGTCATCGGACCTTTCAACCTTATCTAGAATGCGCGATAACAATTCATCCACTCGAAGGCTTCCTTAACTGCCCCTAGATTTTGGGTTGTCACCTGTTTGCATATGATACACCTCATGATCGTCTTCTCTCCTCCAAACTTCACTTTGGTCAGCCCAATCTTGGTTGTACTCTCTCCGTTCATCTTCAACAAATGTGTTCCGACCTTAATTCCCACCCGACTTTAAATAGCTCGGGTAAGAATCCTCCTCAAGTCTAGACATTATTTTTACCTCTTTGCTTTCGTCAATGCTTTCTAGCACCTGTTTCCTCAAAATCTCCATTTGGGACATCATCTTGCTAATATTCTGATCCTGCTCTTTCTCCTTATTAATTTGTTCCTTTGTCATCCTGAAATTCAATGGAGATACTTGGTCCTAAGTGTACCAATCCCGGTTGATCTTCATCATTTCATCAAGAAGGGAGGATGCTACTTCAAATGGTTGCAACACTATCCCTCCTCGGACAAGCTGGTCAGCTACTCCTTTGTTCACTGAATCTAAACTCCAGTAAAAGTATTGTAGTATCATATTACCCAGAATCCCATGAGTTGGACACTGTAACAGCAATCTTTGAAATCGTAGCCATGTTTTATGAATCGGTTCTCCGTCTACTCTCTTCAAGTTCTGAATATTGTCCCGCAACTTCACCATCTTCGAGGGTGGAAAGAATCTTATGTAGAATGCCTCAGTAAGTTCTTCCCAAGACGCAATGGAGTTCCTTGGTAGATCTGCTAACCACTAGGTCGCTTTCCTCATAAAAGAAAAAGGGAACAACCGAAGCCAGACTGATTCTTGTGAGATACTCTTGAGAGAGAATGGGCCACATATGTCCATAAAGTTCCGAATATGCTCATGAGGATCCTCATGATCCAGCCCTCTGAATACACCTTTCATTTGCAATAGTTGCAACATCGTGCTTGTCACATGGAATGCAGCATATCCCACAACCGGAGGTAAGTGAATAGCACCTACACCACCAAGTTGAATGTCATTGACATCGTTCATGTTACCGATGTCATCTTGGTGGCTAAGTTTGCTACCGTTACTTTTGTTCACACTCATCTCATCACCTGCTCACAAACAACCAACAACAAACACAAAACAAAGTAAAGTAAGTCGATTCAACTACAAACACGATTAGATCACAGCTATACTTCAATAAGAAAATTCTAAACATCACTCACCGCCAGCGGCGCCATTTTAATAACGCTCAACTACAACTCATCCAATACTAGGTGTAGGAGATCGTAATCTTGTATAAACCCAACAAAGAGTTGGGGTCGATCCTACAGGGAGTGATACAAGTTGGAATTCAATTACGAAGTGAAAGGCATGTTCTAAACTATTGTAGGAATAGAAATTATTGAAATCATTCAATAAAATCCAAGAGGTTGACAACAAGTGTCAAATGGGGGGTTTAAGGGTGTCAATCAACAACCATAAAAACAGAGGAGTAATCAAATATAAAGGGATACTTGGGGATGTGATCGGTTAATTGTCAATTTCTCTATACGGGTGTTTACTAATTACTAAAAGTTGTTGAACCTTAGTGGGTAGGCTAAGCTTTAGATGTAGTAGTCATCTCTCGATCAACTACCACGAATCAAAGCGAGTTCTCTCGAACCTCGACAAGCACCATACTATAAACAGCCTAAAACCTTAAATTACCTACTCTCTCGAGCTAGATAAGTAGAATTGAATTAAGATTCACTCTCTCGAACTGAACCCATAACAACCCAATCACTACGATCATAAATTGATAACCTTAATTCTAAAACCTCTTTCTCAAGAAAGAAAAGAATACTAAGCTAGTACTGCAGGGGTGACTACAATTCATAAATCAAAACTCAGTTATCAATCAAACCCACTTCAAAACAGCTATCAAATCAATAATTACTAACACCCCTAAGCTAATTTATGCAATTAACCACATAATCACACCCCCAAGATTAGGGGTTTTAGCCACTCATTATGAAAAGCAACAAAACGTTATTAATTATATTCTTCATACAATGGGTAATGTAATTTTCATCTTCACAATACGTCCAATCCACTCTCCCAATTGAATTAAACTCCAAAATCTACTTAGAAACTTAAAAACAAAAAAGTTCAATCAAAAACCGAGAGTCTAACAATGTCAGCATACTCATTTCTTTTCTTAAAAATCAATTTATACGTTTTCAGAATTTGGCCTTCGTGGCGTTCAGCGGTATAAGTCGAGTGTCGCCGAACAAGTCGGCTACACGCCAACCGCTTCTTTCCATCGCATTTTAATCTTGCATTATCACCATTTTGGTGCTGTAATATTGGGCGATCGTGGTAGGGATCGGCGACCTGATCGGCGATGCGCCATTTGTCCTTTCTGATCGTCATTTTTGCTTGTGTCTTCACCAACAATTCTGTAATATTAGGCGATCTGAGCCTCTTTCACTGATCCAGTCGGCGTGTCGTCGAAGGGTATGTTACCTCGCCCAGTTGCTCTTCTACAAGAGTTTGCACTCTGTAACTTTAGGTGAGCAAAGGGACTACTCGGCGAATCGCCGAGTGTCTTCGGTGATCTTCAGCTTTGGTTTTCTTCTTTCTTTTGTCCATTAATGTTCTTGACTTGCTCTTTTGTCTTTCTAGCTACAAATCAACATTTAAACGTCAGTTTAGAGCATAAAATAGGCATCGAGGACACTAATCTTATGAATAACAAGCCCTAAATGAGTCAAAATCTCAGACTCAACAACGACATAAGTGGAATTTTCTAAACACATTATAGCTTCTTATTTATAAATTTGGTGCGCTTGAAACTTATAAACAAGACTCTACTTGAAGTGGCTTGTGAGACATCCTAGGACCTTTCTAAACCTCATGCTCTGAACACCAAGTTTGTCACGACTCAAATTATACCCTAGATGTAACATAGTGTATAGAACCCCGAGAGGCCCTACCCAAGCCACTTAACAGACATCATACAAGATAATAGAAATAAAGATTTCAAAAGAACAGTCGTATATCAGAAAAGAGTTTGACAAAGTGAAAGTCTAACATAGTCTCAACAAGATATCTATTACATCAAAATAAAGTTGTTGGGACGCAACTCATACACCACATACAAATGTCTGAAAACTAAAATGAAGAAAGAAATAAAAGTATCTCGATCCTCAGAGCATGAGAACTTACTAATCTTCAAATGCCAAGAGATCAACTAGCCACGAATAAGAGAGGTAGGAGCTTTGGACCCTACATTAGCGAAACAATGTAGGCACAAGTATGCATTAGTACATGGAATGTACTATGTATGATATCAATGCATAAGAGTTATGAAATCATTCTAAAAAGACTTTACATGACATATAATGACCAAGCTAAATCATAAGATAAAAGGTAAGAAAACATAATTCATAATCATGGTCAATGCAAGCTTAACATCTTTAAAAGACTTTGGGAAATACTTCAAAAGTATCTTAGTTCATCATTGTGGGATGTTTACCATTAACCGACATAGACAATGTGAGCTATAACATGGAATCTAGTGTATTTCTCGTACACTGAAAAGAGAGTGTCCTACCTCCCAAGGTAAGGACCATGAGTCTGAGCTCAGGTGGATCTAATAGCTAATGTCTATCTAAGACAACATCCTATGGTGGCACATAGTTTTGTTACTTAGGGATTGCTACTAAAGGTCCACAAACGCTAAACAAAAACTTTCATCCCAAAAGCCCGCTCGGTGCTAAGTAAAATCCCACAAAATATTCATTCATCATATGCATATTATCATCGATGGAAAGGAATTATTAAGTAACCAATCCAAGATAGAGTTCATTTAGAATGGCTCATGAAACTTGATTCAACTAAGGTGAGAAAACCTTTCAACCTTATGCATCCTTATATGAGAAAACCTTTCATAATCATGATCTTAGTAGTATGTGAGAAAACCTTTCACAACAATAACAACATTTATACTTTCGTCTCACAACATCCTTTAATCATTTTCATCTCTTTCATAAAAGCATGCATATCTTTATAAAAGTCATAATTCATAATTTATAAGATTCGTCATGTATTCATAGTCTAAAATCATGGATAATGCATGAGTTCATATTAATTCAACTCAAAATAAGGTAATTACTTCAATTCATGCATTAAAGGATAGAAAATAAGTAATTGAATCATAATTGAAAAGAACTCATGAAGATTGAATAAAAACCTAACTTTGAATTGGGAATCTAACTTGTAAAATTGAAAGATCTTTGAGGAACCCTCAAGAAGAAAGGACTTCGCAGGTGAATACTAACTTACCTTAGTGATCAAGGCCTAATAGTTATGATGAATTGAAAATCTTGATGTGAAACCCTAGCTTCTTTTTTCTTAGCCTTAGAGAGGACTTTGGGGATGAACTTGGGGGGAATTTAGAATTTAGGTGAACGATTTAGAATGGGTAGTTTTAGGAATTTAATCACTTATATAGGGCTTAGAATAGGGGTTAAAATAACATATCTTAGGTACTTAACACATAGGGGAAATACTCAAATGACCCTAACTTAAAAGCTGACGGGTGACCTAAATGGAACCCTAAACGGTCCGTACAACTCTTCACTTGTCGTTTAGTGTGCCGTACATATGACTCAAAATCTTGGCAGCTCTAAACGGTTGGGTGACTTCCCTAAATAGGTGTGGTCCCTTTCATGAGCCATTTAGGATTTCGTGAAGGGTCCATAGTCTTTTTAGGTTTGTGGACCTACGCGTTAACCCTCTTAAACCTTTTCAAAGTTCGAGGTATTAGAATAGAGAATTTAATGCAAGTAATGAAAAAGATCATTTGCCCATTCCCTTCATGAACCAAATATTGGACAAAATTGTTGTTAAAGATTACTATTGTTTTATGGATGGCTAAGCAGGTTACAATCAGATTTCCATTGCTCTAGAAGACCAAGAAAAAACAACTTTCACCTGCCCTTATGGGACATTCACATTTAAGTGGATGCCTTTTTGTTTATGAAATCCCTCCACTAAGTTTCAGCGGTGTATGATGTCCATTTTCATGATATGGTGTAAGATACTATGGAGGTGTTCTGTAAGACCCCAAAATTGCCTAGCTCAGATCAACCTAGGAAAAGTGTAGAAAAGTACAAAAGTCTGTAGAAAATTTCTTTCATGGACTACATATGGACCGTACAAGTTACTGCGGACTATAGAAGCCAAGCATAGTCCAAACTTTAGAAGTTGAGAAATTGTTTTGAGACCTACAAGTCAGGGTTATGAGTTGTATAAAGATTATAGGCTGTAGACCTGGTCATAGATCAAAGTTCAAAAAGTTGGGATTTTTTTACTTGAATAGAACAAATGGGTTTACGGGCCGTAAAAGGTTTTATATGTCGTGGAACTGTCCATGAGCTTTGGATCGGTCCGTACAATAAGTTTTCAAAACTAAGGCTCCTCAACCTTTATGGTCACTTGTACGAGTCGTACTAATTTATATGGACTACAGAAGGGTCCGTAGAGTTGAATTTTAGACAATCTACAAACTTCCGTCTGCCTTTGACAGACCCTTTCATGGTCCCTAGACGGTTGTACCGCCCCTGAAGGGCATCCATAGACGACCTCCAACAATTTTTTATGAGGGTCATTTAGGTCTTTTACCATTCTTTTTATTCCTATATTATGTCAATTTTTCCTATTCTAAGTGGGTTTATGTTTTTTCTAACGACCTTAACCTCTCATTAACTCATAACCCTCTTAAAAGAATTTTTTTTCTCTCTCAAGCAAGCTAGCGTTCCAAAGCTTCAAGTATATATTGAGGAATTCAAGCTAGGATTTCTACTCAAGATATAAGGAAACTTCATCAATGGGTCCCTCTTTTCCTATTGAATCCCAAAGAAACCTAAATTTCTCAAGTTAGGATTTCTCCAAAGCTAGGGTTATTATGATTTTCATGGGTTCTTATTGAAATTCAGTTTCTCCTTCATGATTAGTCTTCAATTTCATGATTTTGATTATAATTCAATATTTTCAATACAATTTTGATGAACCCATAGCATTCAAGTATTTTCATGATTAAAATTATGCTATTTTTTATTCATGTCTCAGATTAGCTGATTTTCATGAATTACGATGCTTTTAGTAAAAGTATCTCAGTATATTTTCAGATATCTTGATTTAAATTATTTCCGATAAAGTATCTTTTATATTATATTCAGTTATCATGATTTAAGAGCTACGCAGTATATATCAATTATCACTATAATTTAGTAATATTAAATTATTACTATTTTCCAGATTTATGCATGTTTTGTTGGTATTATACTAAGCATCGAGTGTACTTTAAGGATGCAAGTTTCTGTTTAGCATCCATGGCCCTAAAGAAGCAATCCTTGAGTCTCAAAACTACATGTCACTATAAGAATTGTCTTTCTAATCTTTAGCTTTTAGATCCCCCTTAGCTTAGGTATGAGATCCCTTACCTCGAAAAGTATAGGGCACTGTCTTTCGGTGTGGGAGGAGGACACTTAAATCTATGTAGTAGCTCACATGGTTAATGTCAGTTTTATTATCTCCCACAGTTATACTTTCAGATATTGAATGACCTTGAATATGTTTACTCAGATCTATATATCTTAGTTTCATGTTATTTTACTTGGTCATTGCATTAACATGATTTACAGATTTTGCATGTTTAGGTACAATGTTATTTATGCATTTTCTGCATACTCAGCTAGTCAAAGTATTGTCTGCATACTTTCTACCCATATTGTTTGCTAATATAGGTTTTGACGCTCATCGTCAAGCCTACAGTAGTTTAGTGAGTCCTCATGCATTCAAGGATGATCCTGTTATCTTTGATTTTAGTATTTTCTTTCAGTTTTCAGAAAGTTAGGGTTAGCTAGGGATTCATCCTAGCATCTTATATAAGCAGAGGCTTTTAGAAAGTTTGTTTAGATTACATGTATGTAAACTCTTAGATTGTCCATATTAGTTTTGTTTAAATAGACCTATTTCAGTCAACTTCCAGATTTAGTTATCTTTTATTGTTGAATTAAGTAATCTAAGTATCACACCTTGACATCATATTAGCTTGGGGTTACTTGTGGCTCTGAACACCATGTCGCATCTAGGGGGGTAGCCTCAGGGCATCAAAAACCTGTTATTTGAGCATTAGGTTCAAGTGGCTTAGGGTCTATGAAGGTCACACTAAGTAGATACGTGTTCATGGGTGTGAAGCGTGTCATATCTATGAATTAGAGGCTATGAAATGTTTTAGGAAATACTTCACTACTTTCATACCCTTCTCCATGCAATAAACTGAACTCTATAGAGTTTCCTACTAACTTGTGATTTTAACGTTCACAACATCATGCCTCCTAGAAGAGCCTATGTCAGAAGGAACAGGTGTGAGGGGCAAGAAGTACCTCTATCTCTAGTGGACCCTATGGATGAACAAGTTACTCATGCTTAGTTTAGGGATGTTTTCCAAGTGCTAACTGATAAGTCGGGGATTTCGACTCATTTAGGGATTAATATTCAAAGATTTAGTGTCCTCAATGCTTGTTTTATGCTCTAAACTGATGTTAAAATGCTAATTTGCAGCAAGGTAAGAAAATTACCGGGCAAAAAGGAGCTAAAAAGCTGAAGAAGCTGGAAGAAAGCAAGGCTGGTAATCGCCAAAGCCACTCGGTGAACCACCGAGTGGAAATTCAGCTCACCAAAAGTTCCAGCAGGCCAGCCCTTGGACAACCCCAACTCAGCGAGACATTTGGTGTTTCGGCAAAGCGCCGAGTGGATCGGCTATGTCAACCTGGATCGCCAAAAGTCACAGAAGAGATGTGGTGAAAGGTCAAGCTTAGATGGCGATAGGAAGGAGCATTCGGCGCATCGCCGACTAGGTTGGCAAAGCCCGACTTACTTCGCCGAATGACACCGAAGCTGAAATTCTGGGAACTTATAAATGTAATTTTGAAAAGAAGAAAAAGAGTTTTTCCTATTATCCAGTCTTGGGTTTTTTATCCTCAACATTCTAAACATTGTTTTTAGACTTTTTGAGTAAATATTTAGGATTGGTTTTGATATCTAGCTTTAATTGGAGCATTTGAAGACTTGTTGATTGTTACCCAAGCTAATGGAAAACATAGTTGGTAACAATTTCTTGCTCTTATGGTGTTTGGCTAAAATCCCTATTCTTCGGGGTCTGATTATGTAATTGAATGTTTCAATTAGCTTATGGGTGGTATTATTTACTATTTTTATTGTTGATTTGAAGTTGGTTCAATTAGTAGTTGAGTTTTAATTGATGAATTGTAGTTGCAAATACAATTCTAGTTTAGCATTCTAAGCTTTCTTGAGAAAGAAGTATTAGAGTTAAAGTTATTGGTTGATGAGTGTAGTAATTGGGTTATTTTAGACTTAGCTTGAGAATATGGGTCTAAATTCAATCCTACTAATCTAGCTTGAAGAAAGTAGATTGATTGAGGTATTGGGTTGTTTATATGTGTTGTGCTTGTCGTGGTTCGAGATAACTCGCTTGATTCGTAATAGTTGATTGAGAAATGGCTATTGAACCTAAATCCTAGCCTACTCACTAAGATTCAACGATTTCTAGTAAATAATAATCATATATTTGAATAACGGTTGTTTGACGTGCAGGTTGAAAATTCAGAATTCGAGGAAAAGAGGCAATTAGGCGAGCTCAGGTACTGTTCAGCGATTCACCGAACAGGTCGGCAAGCCCGATGTGGACCGCCTTTTTGACCAACCAAATGGCTGGAGTTCTGGTAACTTCGGTGGGCAAAACTACAATTCGGCGCATTGACGAGTGGGTTGGCGACATAAGTGACATTGCCGATCGAGGCGCAAACTGAAGGATATGGCCAGACCCAAAGTTCCAGGTAGAAAGAAACCACCCTGGAAGAGAGCATGGGGAATAGTTATCACTGAGGGTGCTGCCCCAGCACGAGCAACACAACCCAAACTTCCTCCGACTAGGGGTTAGAGCACAGGTAAAGGGAAGGGTCATGCGGATCCACGTCCGGCGGAGGATAGCTCCGATAGCATGGGCATCTACGACACCCACCTCACCACATCAGAGTCTGATAGTGAGGGTAACTCGGGGTCAATATCGCTAGCATATGTATCCGAGCCAGAGGATGATCAGACTCTTCAGAGGAGACGAGTTGAGTTGCGCTCTAAAGCGTTGCATGATCCGGCCAGGATATCGATTACTTCGACAACTCATCCAACTCCAGTACCGACAGTTGATCCGGCACCAGTAGTGCCCCTGGTTCAGGCACCTCCACCTCGATCACTGAAGAGACTTAAGGTTGCCGGGTTGAGGATAATTTTAGAAGAGAAGAGATTGTCTACGGATGGAGTGGTGAACAGGTATCCATAAGTGTGTAACACTATTAAGTTCAACAAGTTTGAGAGATACACACAGCCCCGAGGCTCATACATACCTTCCTAGGTCTGGGAGTTTTATACAGATACGTGAGGCTGGTTCCAAAAGGGAAGAAGAAGGCCAACTCATTTGCACCGGTTGATCATGTGATGGTGCATGGTAAAAAGGTAAAATGCAGCAGTACAGACATCAATGAGGTGCTGGGGTGTATGATGAATGTGATCCACTTCTTGGTGGATCGGATACAAAAGAAGACCCTTGATGACTTAAAGGGGTGTTTGGCTCCTCTAATTTCTGACATCACACCACCGTGGATCGAGCCAGGGGTTCATATTGAGAAGAAGGATATGAATGTAGCTGCGCGGTATTGGTTCAGGTTTATTAGTAGCACATTGATGCCTTCCCAGAACGAGTACATACACCAACATCATAAGGCGGCTTTGTTGGGATCCATCATTGAATGGGATAGATAGAATCTCGAGTTGATTATTGAGAAAGAGATGGCCATGAGGGATGTGGAAGTGACTCTTCTTTCCTCTACTAACATTCGGAGGATTGAGGCTGAGTATAGTAGAGACGAGGCTGAGAGAAGGAGAGAAGCGTCAGTGGACACTTCCCCGGTTGTTGATGTAGAGATTCTAGAGACAGACACAGCCCCTCCTACTCAGGCCGGTGAGCCCTCAGGTATTCCTAGCACTTCCACTACTGCCCCTTCTTCGTCTGCTACAACTGCTACTACTGTTGTTGCTGCTTCTGCCTAGCCCCCACTGACACAGGCGATGCTATTCAAGATTGGCATCTAGCCCAATCTAATGACGTACGTGCTTCTCGGGTAGAGGTTGTTGTCCCCGGACTGATTGAGAGGGTCATTGCTACTGCCCTAGCTCCCATCCGAGCTGGGTTGTGGAAGAACCGGGAGCTGATCACCGCACATGGACTAGCCTTAGATGCCATCACGGAATGAGTGGAGGCATGTGAGCAGGGTAAAAGCAAGTTAACTGACGTCACGTCCTTGAAAGACGATATTGCTACTTTGAGATGTGATGTGGATGAGCTAAAATCCACGGATATGTCTATGTTTTTTGGGACTGTGTACCTTCCTGAGGTTCCGAGTACAGAGATGTAAGTTATTTCTGAGATCCCTCCGGCTGCTACGACCGGAGATGCTGCTATAGCTGATGATAGTACCGAGTCTGATGCTCCCAAGATTGATGAAGAGGAGCTTGGTACCCGTGATGCAGTTGTGTATGATGACCTGGAGGACCTAGAGGGGACGATGGTACAGACAGCCATGGAGGCCTCTCTTCGGGACAATTTAAAATTTGTAGCTGAATAATTTAACTATTTATTGCGAAAAAATTCATAGCTAAATATAAAATAATCTTTGATTACGCTTGTTTATGATTATAAGTGCCAACTAACAAATTATTTTTCAAGCACTCTCTATAGGAAATATCAAGGCAAAATCATAAAATTATCTGATAACGCGTCCAAATATGTCATGTTATTACTTAACGGGTCAAAATGTCCTTTTCTTGATAAATGTATTACTATTTTTTTCTTTTTAATATATTCTATTCTTTGATAAAAATATTAATATTAAACAATCCAATTCTTATTCATAGTCTTTTAAACTTACTTTAACTAATAAATAAGTAGAAAATATTTTCTTTTAATCTCATTTTAACAATTAAGATAGAATAATTTCATGTGCCTTTTTAACTGATAATATATTTATTTCATATATATATATATATAATCAAAGGGAACTCATCACTCATTTTTATTTGAGATAAGGGTCAAAAGCACACCTAAACTATTACTTATTAGTTTGAGAAACACTCTCATTATGGTGTGTGTAATACACTCTCTTTTATTTAAAGAAATTATCACATCACACTCCACATGGACAAAACATTTCACCTTGACAAAAAATAAATAAATTATTAGTTAAAGTTAAAGAATAAAGTATTACTCTC